>JBBDGP010002571.1:137500-236366 GCA_037952835.1 Lithobates septentrionalis | reverse complement strand
GATTACATTCATTTGTCACACTAATGCCGTTTCAGCAATCTCCGTGTTTCACGTACAAAGAGTTCCACATGCTGGGCCTGCACTTTTCTCCGCCGGGCTCGGAGCGCGCAGCCAATCTCGGGATTAGTCCACATTGTGCAGAACAAAGTTGTTTCTGTACAAAAGCTGCTGTGGAGATGTGAACTCCGGGGGTGGGGGAGGGGGGGGGGGTTGGAGACCTTTGCTCCTGTAATTTGAGTTGACTCATTCATGAGAGTGAAGGGGGGAAAGGTGAGAATTTCTGCAAGGAATCCAATAATGGATCTTCTATCGTTTTAAAAAAAAAAAATGTTTGGATACCTGTCTTACCTTTTGATTCCAGTTTAATCTGGATTGAAATTCCATTAATATGATTCAGATTCAGAAGAGTCGCCTGAGCTTATTTCTCGCTCTCTAATACAATAGTAGTCAGAATCCTCCCAATGTTGGGGGGGGGGGACGAGGACGATTCCTCCCAAAGTGGGGGGGGGGGGGACGATTCCTCCCAAAGTGGGGGGGGGGGGGGACGATTCCTCCCAATGTTGGGGGGGGGGGACGATTCCTCCCAATGTTGGGGGGGGACGATTCCTCCCAATGTTGGGGGGGGGGGACGGCGATGCCTCCCAATGTTGGGGGGGGGGCGATGCCTCCCAATGTTGGGGGGGGACGATTCCTCCCAATGTTGGGGGGGGGGGACGATTCCTCCCAATGTTGGGGGGGGGGGACGATTCCTCCCAATGTTGGGGGGGGGGGACGATTCCTCCCAATGTTGGGGGGGGGGACGATTCCTCCCAATGTTGGGGGGGGACGATTCCTCCCAATGTTGGGGGGGGGGGGGACGATTCCTCCCAATGTTGGGGGGGGGGGGGGACGATTCCTCCCAATGTTGGGGGGGGGGGGGACGATTCCTCCCAATGTTGGGGGGGGGGGACGATTCCTCCCAATGTTGGGGGGGGGGGACGGACGATTCCTCCCAATGTTGGGGGGGGGGACGGACGATTCCTCCCAATGTTGGGGGGGGACGGACGATTCCTCCCAATGTTGGGGGGGGGGCGGGGACGATTCCTCCCAATGTTGGGGGGGGGACGGGGACGATTCCTCCCAATGTTGGGGGGGGGCGATTCCTCCCAATGTTGGGGGGGGGGGCGATTCCTCCCAATGTTGGGGGGACGGACGATTCCTCCCAATGTTGGGGGGGGACGGACGATTCCTCCCAATGTTGGGGGGGGGACGGGGACGATTCCTCCCAATGTTGGGGGGGGACGGGGACGATTCCTCCCAATGTTGGGGGGGGGCGGGGACGATTCCTCCCAATGTTTGGGGGGGGACGATTCCTCCCAAAGTGGGGGGGACACGATTCCTCCCAATGTTGGGGACGACGACGACGATTCCTCCCAATGTTGGGGACGACGACGACGATTCCTCCCAATGTTGGGGGGTGGGGAAACGATTCCTCCCAATGTTGGGGGGCGGGAGACGATTCCTCCCAATGATGGGGGGGGGCGCACAATTCCTCTCAATCTCAAGATTTTTTTTTGGGGGGGGGGATACAGCACCCTGGCGGCTCCTCCCATCAGCCACGATCTTGCCTTCATTGCATAGAGAAGCACAGAGACCCAGTAATGACATCACTAGGCCTAAAATAAGGTATTGAATGTAACGCGGCTCCCTCTGACCACCAATGTTATCGGGGGAGGGGCTGGGACACCACTGATCACACTCATTTAAAGGGGAACTCTCCCCATGACCGCCATAGGGGGCAGTAACTCCTGAGCACCAAAATCTGCAAGCTGTTCTGTGCATTACATAGTCCTGACCCCTGCAAACTGACGGCTGCACTGTATGCGCTACGTGCCAAAGTAAACCATTTTGGGGGCTTTTTAAGACCTCGAGAAATGCAGCAGGTAGTCAGAAAATGTATTTTATTTTAATTTTTTGTGTTTTCTCCAAAAAGGTGTTTTTGTTTTTTTCTTCTTTAGTAATACAAAATCGCAGTGGTTGTCCTCGGTTCGGGGGCAGGACATATACAAAAATTGGAACAATAGAGAAGATGAGCCTGACCCCTGCGCAAGGCAGACATGCAAATTTGTGAAGCAACCCATATTTATATAAAAAAAAAATCCCAGTGATTAATCACACCAAAAGAAAGCTCTATTGGTCTCTAAGTTATATAAAATTCCTTTTGGTGTCACATGATGGCGTAATTGTCATTCAAACTATCACAGCGCTGAGAACTGCGTAATGGGGTGGTAATAAAGGGGTAAAACGGGCTGGTACTGTACTTGAGTAGTTCAATAAAAGATTTTAGCTTCCATCTCCGTGCTGAGAATTTACCAAAAGAACTGTTGGAGTTTTGTCTTCTCGCTCATTTTATCTTCAGTCTCTCATTTGCTCTGTTTTTTTTTTCTTTCCAGTATATTTTTGGGGAGTTCAGCGATGATGAATTCAAGCAGTTCTTTGTCAGCGCTCGCTGTACAGTCGAGGTAAGTGATCTGTAAAGCGCGCCGAGGGGGAACGTTGTGCTCTAGAGGGAGAAGGAGCCATTCATCTGCGCTCTCTGGCCTTGGCCTCGCTTCAGGCTTGTGTTGGATACCAACTGCAGCCACTAGAGGGAGTGTGGAAATTTTAAAGAGACACTGTGCTAATTATTAACTAGATTGTTAAGGCAACTTAGAGGTTGTAAAGCCAAGTTATGCATCCCATACCAGCTCATTATGAAATCCCTTAGAACGAAGCGGTTGCAGCGGCGCCCGCACACAGCTGACATGCTTTAGGAGATCCTTATTGTAGGCTTGCCTATAGGTACAAACAATCCAGGGAAGTTTTACTTCCTCTTTAATTGAACAAGCTGAAGTTAGAAACGGATTGGCTACCAGGCACCGCTGCACCAGATTTTGCACTCTCCAGATTTAGTAAATTGACCCCAGTTTGCAAATAGCTGTAGTAACAGTGGTAATTAGGGATGCGCCGATACCAAGCATTTCCACGAGTATTGGTACTCGCCCAAATGCTCCCGATACCGGAACTCGTACTTTGCGGTGCAAGTCGCAAAACCCATTAATGGGCACAAATCGCACTGCAAAGAATCGCATGCTATTTGAACAGGAATGCAGTGCGATTCTTTTCCAAATGGCATGCGATTTCCCCACCGCTCCTGTAAGTGTAGAAAGGGAAAAGCGCCATCTAGTGGGCAGTTGAAAAAATTTTTTACAACTCACAGTACGTATCTGGGCACATGCAAAATAATCTATATAGGCTTCCCGGTCCGCCGATGATGGCAAATCCAGGGCCACTGGAGGTGCTCACAGGGCTGGAGGAGATGTAGAGGTGGTCCGCACCCCAAGCTGGCATCACTTTCACCCTATACCCACAGGGTCACGGAACTTCTCCAGCCCTGTGAGCACCCCCAGCGGCCCTGATTTGTTATCTTTGGCGGACCGGGACACCGATCTAGATTATTTTGCATGTGGTGAAATATGTAATGTGAGTTTTAACATTTATTTTTTAAACTGCCCACTAGATGGCGCTTTTTCCTTTCTATATACACACACACACACACACAGGAGCAGTGGTGGAAAAGATGTAAAAAAAAAAGGAATTGCTACTTATTGACTCAGGATGTAAATGATACTGAAATTCATAAAGGGTATCAGAGACTTTTTAATAATCTGCCTCTCGGTAGTGTGATGGCGGATCTTGCAACAGATTCATGTACATGTCGGTATCGTATTGGTGCCGATACTAAGCATTTGCATGAGTACTTTTACACATGCAAATGCTTCAATACCTGAAACCGATACCTTTGGGGTGAGATTTGAGCCCATACAAAATGAATGGGCTCAAATTGTACTGCAAAGAATCGCATGTGATTTGAAAAGGAAGGCGGTGCGATTCCTGTATAATCACATGTGGTGTCCCCCCTGTGTGAACCCAGGCTTGTCATAGCGAGTTCAGCCCTGGGTTCACATAGGGTTGGTGTGGGGAAAAGCACATGCAATTCGGACAGGAATCGCACCGCATTCCTGTTCAAATCGCATGCAATTCTTTGCAGTGTGATTTGCGGCAATTTTGTTTTGTATTGATGCAAGTCTCACCGCAAAGTATTGGTAATCAGTATCAGCGAGTACTTGAACGAAAGGAATCGGTACGCGATTAAAAAAAGCGATATCGGTGCAACCCTAGTGTTAATCTAATCAACGTGCCTGGAGCGCAGATTTGTGGATCAGTACTTGAAGTATAACCAAAGCCAAAACTTTTTTTCTTTATGGATAGATGGGAGACATTAGACACCTTGTCAGGCTTTTATTGCTGTCTTGTGTCCCCCGTAGGGAGACTCTCTCTATTTGTCTCTATTTTTTAACAAAAGTGAAAGAAATCCCAAATTTTGAGTCGCCAGTTCAGGAAAAGAGCAGAAATCTTCCAATGAGGACACTAGTTCTGGTGACAACCAGTAATTGTCTCATTTTGGGGGAAATTTCTTATCACTTCCTGTGTTGGTTATGGGACAGGAAGTGAAGGGAAATTCCCCCAATAGGAAACATGGCAAAAAGAAAAACGAATGGGTTGCTATATCTAAAATGAAAAGGTTTTTTTCCTTTCGTTCTACTTTAATTTCTATTAGAGCAAACGCTGCACAACCCTATATATGTAATTGCCACATTGTAGTTAGCAAAGTCCAATCTCACACACAGCAGCTAAAGATCATGTAATTCTCTCTTCCATAATGTTAATTGACTGTTTTATGTCTCCATAGCTCCCACCTTTTAATGAAACCATTGTATATGGGCCTCAGTCTTCAAGTGATCAAGATGGTAAGTCTGATATCAGAAGTTTTCAGTCTTTTACCTATTTGGGTGGTTGTAGACTGGATGATGTCCCCATGTGTATGTGTGTGTGTGTGTGTGTGTGTGTGTGTATATATATATCTCGATAGATATATATCTCTATATAGCTATATATTTATATATATATATATATATATATATATCTCTATCTCTATCTCTCTATCTCTATCTCTCTATCTCTCTATCTCTCTATCTCTATCTCTATCTCTATCTCTATCTCTATCTCTATCTCTATCTCTATCTCTATCTCTATCTCTATCTCTATCTCTATCTCTATCTCTATCTCTATCTCTATCTCTCTATATATATATATATATATATATATATATATATATACATATATATATATATATATATATATATATATATATATATATATCGTATTTATCGGCGTATAACACGCACTTTTTCCCCCTTAAAATCAGGGGAAAGTCGCAGGTGCGTGTTATACGCCGATCCCATGCGATCCCGGGCTGCACAACTTCAAAATCGCCGACCGCGATTTGAAAATGGCGCCGAAATACACAGAGCCGGTCCTCGGCTCTTTCCGGCGGCTCTCGTTCACTTTCGGCTCCACTCGTAGTCCCGAGCGGAGCTATCCGAACCTACTCGGCTAGGTTCGGATAGCTCCGCTCGGGACTACGAGTGGAGCCGAAAGTGAACGAGAGCCGCCGGAAAGAGCCGAGGACCGGCTCTGTGTATTTCGGTGCCGGCGGCGCCATTTTCAAATCGCGGTCGGTGATTTTGAAGACGGGATCGAAGGCTGCACTGGGGAAGGCTGCACTGGGGAAGGCTGCACTGGGGAAGGCTGCACTGGGGAAGGCTGCACTGGGGAAGGCTGCACTGGGGAAGGCTGCACTGACATGGCTGCACTGACATGGCTGCACTGACATGGCTGCAATGATGGGCATTTAAATGTAAGTTTTTTCCCTTCAACTTCCCTCCTAAAAGTTTTTTTTTCCTTAAAATTCCCTCCTAAATTGGGGTGCGTGTTATACGCCGATAAATATGGTATATATCTATCTATCTCTCTCTATTTATATATATATATATATATATATATATATATATATATATATATATATATATATATATATATATATATATATATATATATATATATATATATATGTATGTATGTGTGTGTATATATGTATGTATTTTATATCACTAATGCCCCTCCTGGGTGGGAGCCTTGGCCCTTTAGGGGAACTTAATGCCAGAGGTGTTTCCAATCCATGTAATCACTTTGAATGGCTGTCACTAAAATGTGGTCACGTGATCAGAAGACTCGTTCTTATAGCTCACTGATGGTGACCGGGAGTTGTCTGCCAGTGCTGGGGGGTGAATGCTTTTGCATGCTCCCAGCTCAAAACGGCACCGACTGTACGCATGTACATTGCCTTGAAAAAGTATTCACACCCCTTGAAATTTTACAAATTTTCTCATGTTACAACCAAAACCGTAAATGTATTTTATTGGGATTTTATGTGATCGACCAACACAAAATGGCACAAAATTGTTAAGTGGAAGGAAAATGATAAATGGTTTTCAAATATTTTTACAAATATCGAAAAGTGTGGCGTGTGTTTGTATTCAGCTTTACTCTGATACCCCTAACTAAAATCTAGGGGAACCAATCGCCTTCAGGAGTCACCTAATTAGTAAATAGAGTCCACCTGTGTGTTATTTAATCTCAGTATAAATACAGCTGTTCTGTGAAGCCCTCAAGTTTGTAAGAGAACCTTTAGTGAACAAACAGCATCATGTAGGCCAAGGAACACACCAGACAGGTGAGGGATAAAGTTGTGGAGAAGTTTAAAGCAGGGTTAGGGTATAACAAAATATCCCAAGCTTTGAACATCTCACAGAGCTCTGTTCAATCCATCATCCGAAAATAGAAAGAGTATGGCACAACTGCAAACCTCCCAAGACATGGCCGTCCACCTAAACTGACCGGCCGGGCAAGGAGAGCATTCATCAGAGAAGCCGCCAAGAGGCCCATGGTAACTCTGGAGGAGCTGCAGAGATCCACAGCTCAGGTGGGAGAATCTGTCCACAGGACAACTATTAGTCGTGCACTCTACAAATCTGGTCTTTATGGAAGAGTGATAAGAAGAAAGTCATTGTTGAAAGAAAGACATAAGAAGTCCCGTTTGCAGTTTGTGAGAAGCCATGTGGGAGACACAGCAGACATGTAGAAGAAGGTACTCTGGTCAGATGAGACCAAAATTGAACTTTTTTTGGCCTAAAAGTCAAAGGTTACGTGTGGCGGAAAACTAACTCCGCACATCACCCTGAACACATCATCCCCACCGTGAAACATGGTGGTGGCAGCATCATGTTGTGGGGATGCTTTTCTTCAGCAGGGACAGGGAAGCTGGTCAGAGTTGATGGGAAGATGGATGCAGCCAAATACAGGACAATCTTAGAAGAAAACCAGGTAGAGTCTGCAAAAGACCTGAGACTGAGGTGGAGGTTCACCGTCCAGCAGGACAACGACCCTAAACATAAAGCCAGAGCTACAATGTAATGCTTTAGATGAAAGCATATTCATGTGTTATAATGGCCCAGTCAAAGACCAGACCTAAATCCAATTGAGAATCGTTGGAAAGACTGATGGCGCTTGAGATATTTTGCAATAAGAAATGGGTAAAAAATGTCACTCTCTAGATGTGCAAAGCTGGTAGAGACATCCCCAAAAAGACTTGCAGCTGTAATTGCAGAGAAAGGGGATTCTACAAAGTATTGACTCCGGGGGCTGAATACAAATGTACACCACACTTTTCACATATTTATTTCTAAAAAAAAATGTTGAAAACCTTTTTTTATTTTCCTTCCACTTCACAATTATGTGCCACTTTGTGTTGGTCTATCACATAAAATCCCAATAAAATACATTTACATTTTTGTTTGTAACATGACAAAATGTGGAAAATTTTAAGGGGTATGAATACTTTTTCAAGGCACTGTATGTAGCAGCACGACGTTAAGTCCGCTGCCACATATCTGTAGGGCTGGTGAGGAAAGGGAATAAGGGGCTCAGTCATAATTTTAAAAATAGGAAATGACACCACCTGCAGCAGATGGCTTTTATATACCTGCCTGTCCCACCCGCCAGTTCCTCTGATCTTGAACTTTTGCTGCCCGAAGCATCTTCACATTTGCCACTTTGGGAGCGTCGGACACCTGCTTCCCCTGTTGGCACCCTGTGGTTCCATCCGCCGGCCTCTGTCACTGCTGTGTCCTGGCGTGAGATGAGGGCTGGCGTTTGACACCAGAGTACATAAGCGGGGAACCAGGCATGTCTGTAAAGTGTCAGATATTTAGAGGCTGTTACTCTGCAAAAGAACAAGAGCATAAAACTTTTTTCAGGTTGTTTTATTTTTTAATTTCAACTAAGTGACCCTTGAAATTTCTTGCGCTATCCCATCTTTGTACCTTTGCGCAGAGGTTGCTCCCTCTCTTATGTGTCATCTCTCTTGCAAATTTTTTGCAGCTGTGAAAAACCTGCGTAAGAATTCAACTTTATCTTCAGATACTGGGTGTTCTTTCCTTAATGGATAACTGTTGTCACAGTATAGCAATCTTCTAGCCCAGGGGTCTTCAAACCTTTCACTACAAAGACCACATCATTATTTTATTTTATTCATTACAGAAACTTGTGAAGCTTCGTCAATTTACGCAGCGCTTTACATATTCATTGTACATTCATATCAGTCACTGCCCTCAAGGAGTTTACAATCATCTAAAGGTCCCTAACTCACATTCATACATACACATACTAGGACCCATATAGACAGGAGCCAATTACCCTACCAGCATGTCTGGAGATGCAAACCCTGTGCAGGTAGAGCTGTGGTTGGGATTCAGACCGACAACCCCAGTGCTGCTAAGCATAAGTGCTATTGATGCACCAAAATTTTGCCTGCCGAAAATAGGGTTTTCAGCGTTATGTTGAAAGGAAAAAAAGAGTGCCGCTAATGACTGCCGAAAACACCCTACGATTTTACCTTGCTTATGGTGTGTTTTTTCATAGGTACGCGACTCAAAAAATGCATCAAAAACGCAACACGAGTGCATTTTCGATGCGTTCTTGCTGCGTTTTTTAATGCATTTCAATGGGGAGGTGTCTTTTTGATGTGGTGTTTTTTTATTTATATTTTTTTTTTATAAAGAAGTACAGCCAAAGTTAGTTTGGATATACTTTACCAGTGGATCACAGTTCGTTCTGCACTCCTGTGATCCGTTTTCAGCAGACAGTGAGCTGAAGTCTGCTGACATCAGAGACGGTCCAGGATCACGACACTGGGGTTGGGATCCGCCCACAAGCCTGGACTGGCACCTGGCTCAGCCTCTCAGCAAGGTGCTGAAAGCCTGAGCCGGGCACTCCTGCCCCCTCCACAGCCCGCCACTCCAGTGAGTGATGGGCGGGGGGGTTGTGGGTGACAGAGCAGTGGCTGACCGTCACCAGCTCTCTGCTCGGAGCTGTGCGAACTGAGTGATCTGCGGTGTTTGATTGCTCAGTTCTCAGTATTAGGGTCCTTTCACACTGGGGTGGTTTGCAGGCGCTATTGCGCTAATAATGGCGCCTGCAAACCGACCCGAAAGTGCCGCTGCTTTGATTCCAGTGTGAAAGCCCCGAGGGCTTTCACACTGGAGCGGTGCGCTAGCAGGACGGTAAAAAAATGTCCTGCTAGCAGCATCTTCGGAGCGGTGAAGGAGCGGAGTGTATACCACTCCTTTACCGCTCCTGCCCATTGAAATCAGTGGGACGGCGCGGCTATACCGCCGGCAAAGCGCCTCTGCAGAGGCGCTTTACTGTGGCTTTTAACCCTTTCTCGGCCGCTAGCGGGGGTAAAACCGCCCCGCTAGTGGCTGAATACCGACAGTAAAGCGCCGCTTACAATAGCGGCGCTTTACCGCCGCCGCCGCCCCCGTCTCAGTGTGAAAGGGCCCTTAGAGTCGGCGGGGGGACTGATGCTGCATCCACCTAGGTAAGTATAAATCTGCAAAAAACCCATACTTCTTTTAAATGACCAAATATGCACCAAAAATGCAGCAAGCAGGATTTTTAACACGGCTTTAAAAGGTGCCGATGATAACCGACCATAAATTCATATGCATTTAAATTCATGATATTAATTAAAAAGTTGAATATAATATAATTATTTATAAATATGTCATTTTAAAACCATAATTTTTGGTTTCGGCCAAGTGCATTGTGAATTTTCGGTTTTGGGCACAGAAATTTTTATTGTTACCCACAGGTTGAAATAAGACACAGGTCTGTTGAATTTTGAACTAATCCAAAACTTGCATATAGAGAACCCCAAACCCACACCTGATATTTGTTTCTGCTTCATGCTGCACAGTCTTTCTTACCTTCATATTTATCGGCTCAGACAGAATAAAAAAAAAACATTTAGCTAATTCTATCTCAGCAAGGATGCTGACTGTACTAACTGTTGTACAATCTGACAACTCCTTACTATTGTCTTGCAGGTGACGAATATCAGCGCATCGAATTTGGCGTCAGTGAAGTGATCGACACGGATGCGAGCCTCATCAACAATTCAGACTACAGTATTTCCAGCACTTTGAACCCACAGGCCCCGGAGTTCATCCTCGCCTGCAGTCCAGCACAGAAGACCCTCGACGACGTCCTCCAAGCCAACAACTACGATGGCATCGACGACCAGTACTCCGAATCTGCCCTCCCCGACGGAAACGGCAACGCGGACAGCGACGGCACCTCTGGGTTGGGCCAGAGAGAGCGTAAGAAGAAGAAAAAAAGACCTCCCGGATACTACAATTACTTGGAAGGGGTCGCTGACGACGACAACGGCGCCCTCTCAGAGACCCTAGTCAACGGGCACGACGGTGCGGGGGGATGTAACAGTATAGGCACCGACGATGCAGAGTCTGCAGAGGACATACCGATGTCGTCAGCCTCTCCTAGGACTTGTTACAGCCCAGATCCTTCTGTGGACTATAATAGTGAGACCGCCAGTGACGAGGCTCCTTCTCTTCCTAGTGCACTAGACAATGATAGGACTGCTGGACAGCCTGAGACATGCAGTGTTACCCTCTCACCGCCACCCTGCACCCCCCCGGACACTGGGAGGGAGAGCCCAGTAAGGACAGCTGTGGAGCAGCCTCTGGCTGCCCCTGATACTACTGAAAACCTTGGAGTTACCAATGGACAGACACTTGAAACCACAGAGGACGTGCCCGCCTCTAACGGGGTGGACTGTCACCCGGAGGCCGCCTCCGTCTCTGAGCCAGCCAAGCCGGAGGACACGTCGCTCCCTCAGCCTGTCAGCCAGGCCTCAGCGCCCTCCTCCACTGCAAACCCACCAGCGAAGTCTTGGGCTAGTCTTTTCCATAATTCTAAGCCCTCCACCTCTCCGCAGGTGGCCTACGTTGAGACTAAGTATTCCCCTCCCGCCACAACCCCTCAGGCTGCTGAGAAACAGGTTGAGGAGAAGGAGGGCCCTGTTCCAGTGTCAGAGGACTCCCTAGCCATAAAGATTGCAGGTATAATGTGTGTGCTTGTTTTGGGGCAGAAGGAAGCGGGGGGTCCTTTCCTCGTTTTGTGTTGGTTTTCATTAGGCTCCTCCTTCCACTAATACTTGCCTGTCTTGCTGTCAGTTCATCAGATTCTTTACATCAGACACTTCTGAGTTGGTCAGGTGCAGGCCTCCCCCCCGCCACTTGCTGTAGTTCTAGCCTCTGGCCCACTATACCATTAACCCCTTCGCGTTTAAGGGTAAACCAAATCGAAATGCCTAAACACAATTTTGCAACTTTGACGTGTGTTAGTAAAACCGTACAGATCATCGCAAATACTCTGTTTATCCAGGTGGATTATACTGCGTTTTTTTTCAGGACAGATTCAGCTTTCATTTGGTGGTAAATGGTAATGGATACAGGGATTTGCAATGTAATACTGACATATAATCACACACATAGGTTGGACTTGTGCCTTTTTTCAACCTCACCCACTAGGTAACTACCGTATATACTCTAGTATAAGCCGGGGCACCTAATTTTACTCCAAAAAAACGGGGAAAACTTATTTACTCGAGTATAAGCCTAGGGTGAGAAATGCGCAGCTACTGTAAGTGGAAAAGAGGGTCAACAATGCCCATTTGCAGCCTCACTGTGCCTATTTGCAGCCATAGGTCCCCTGAACTTCAAACTCGGTAGTTAAGGGTTCCTAGATGCCCCCTAGCTGCAGCCAAAATTTGGGGTCTCTGGACCCAAAGGGCCCCGAAATGACATTGCTGCAGATGGACACAGTTGACCGAATTTAGGGCCCTGTATCTCTGGACCACTTGGAGCTAGGAACCCCAAATGTAGTGTGCAAACCCAGTGGAACTAGCACTACAACATATCCAAAGTTGGGGTTCCTAGCACCAAGTGGCCCGAGATACGGGGCCCCAAAGTCGGTTCAGAAAATGTCAAGCACTTTTCTGCAGCAGAGAAGAATGACCTTTTCCAAACCGAATTTGGGGCCCCGTATCTCGGGGCCACTTGGTGCTAGGAAACCCAGCTTTGGATATGTTGTAGTGCTAGTTCCACTGGGTTTGCACACCAAATTCGGGATTCCTAGCACCAGGTGGCCCTGCGATACGGGGCCCCAAATTCGGTTTGGAAAATGTCGTTCTCTGCTGCAGAAAAGTGCTTGACTCGAGTATAAGCCGAGGGGGGCATTTTCAGCACAAAAAAAGTGCTGAAAAACTCGGCTTATACTCGAGTATATACGGTATATCTATTTTTTTTTTTTTTAATCAAAGGAAAACTGTCCCAAAATAGTAAAACATATATATATATATATATATATATATATATATATATATATATATATATATATATATATATATATATATATATATAAAAATTTTTTTTTTTTTTTTTTTTAAATGTAGCTGTATATTTCTTGCTACTACCATAACCATCCACCAAAGAACAACCCAAATGAAATTCTCCTGCTCCTGATGATTGCGGTGAAACCACGTTATGTGTACGGTATGTACCCGTAGTACAGCCCAAAAACAATGGTGCACGTTTTTTACTTTTTTTTTTTTTTTTCTTTTTACCTAAAACACCCTGAAAAAAAAGAGGGGGAATCTCTAACTGCACATCTGTGTAGGCCCTAGAATCAGTGTAAGAGTGGCAACCTCAGCCTGGACTCCAGCCAGGCCATACGCCAATGTGTTTTTCTCCGACCCTCGCAGCTTAGTCGAGGACTGGACCGAAATGCATTGGTGGCGTGGCCTGGCTGGAGTCCAGGCTGAGGTTGCCACTCCTAAGTTCCATTCACACCTCAGCGTTTTGAATCGGGGCAGATTTGCTGCGGTTCTGCCCACAATTTGAAAGAGATAATGTATGACAAATCGTGGGACTCGCTTTTGAGATCTTCATTTGAATGACACCTAAAATCGCGGTGCGGCCCTGCCGCGATTGTCACTCGATAAATCGCGGGAAGCATGTCATCCAAAAAAAAAAGTTCAGGAGCTACTTTTGGGTGACATATTTATCGCGGCAGACCCGCAGGGGCTCTCAAATGCAAGTCCCACGATTTGTCATTCACACAGCGTCACTTTCAAATCTTGGGCAGAATCGCGGCAAATCTGCCTGCGATTCAAAACGCTGACGTGTGAATGCAAGGTTGCACCAATTCTAGGGACTACACGGACATGCGGTTACAGGGATTACTCTTCTTTTGTTTTAAGTCACAGCAGGAGCTGAAATGAGCAGAAAAAATACTTACCCTGATCTTTGACCCTGACCCAAACATTAACTCTGGCACTGATCTATATCAAACTTTGATCTAGGCATTTTATTATTATTTTTTTTCTCTCTGCAAGGAGAGAGCGAGCGATACAATGCATCTCTTTCCTCCATTCACAGAGGAAGAAAACGGGGGGGGGGGGGGGGTCAGTGACTGATCACTGTGATGGCTAATCAGAGCCTATCACAGCGATCAGAAGACCTGATATTGGGAGTTTCGGGTCCCGATCTTGCAGCACACTCCCAGTACAAAGGGAGATATGCAAATATGCAGCCCCACATAAAAAAGCAGAGACTAGTTGGGCCGCACATTTGTGTTAGATTGGCGTGAAGGGGTTAATGTGTAGGGGTGACATTTCAATCCACAATGTGCAGAAGGGAGACCTAACACCCCTGAAACTCCAGAAGAGAGGAAATATGAGGAATGGGCAGGGGGACAGGTGAGTGTTGGTGTAATTGAGTATTGACCCCAGAATCGGTTTTTTACAGGTTGGCATCATGCCTTACTGTGCATAGTCTTCTTAAAGGATAACTAAACCTGAGAACAAAAATGAAACGTGTTGCAGCTTACCAGTCCTTGAATATGATGGCTGCATTAGTTTACTTATCGTAATCGTACAGGACACAGCCTTTGCATTCACAAACCCTGGGGTATACGCTGGTTTGCTCCTTGGGTGTCCCCTATATAACCTTACACCACTCTGAGAGTCTTCATTCTTTTTCAAAGTTCTAACAGGTGGATGTCCAATCCTCCGCGGATGCATTTTTTGGCTGCAAGATTCTTGTAGCGGCACTCTGAAGTTGGGTCTATCGATCCTAATGTGTGTTGGGCCCGTTGGCACAGTTCTGTTACTACCCATGATTCTTGTTCAGTGCTTGGGGACTATCCAGGGTCTATAAATGGCAAGCCTGTGTCTTGTACTGTATAATTTAGGATTAGAATTTTGACTTACCTGTGACTTTCATGTATTGGAGTACAGGACACGCTCCTTTCTAAATCCTGTGCTCTCTGCACTAATATTGGAAAAAACGACGACGCTGCTGTAGCCACCCAGAGATGCACTAGGATGAGTGAAGAGGAGATGAAAAGTCTCTATAGTCACTCAAAAGGAAAGAGGCAGCTCCTCTGAACAAGGTCCTGAGTCAACCTAGTGCATATAAACACAGAAAAGAGCAGGGGGCGCCTCCATCAGAGTGTAAAGTGTGCAAACCAGCAAATCGTATAAATATAATAATGCACTCACATGTAGTAGAGGAAGAGTCAGCATGTCATCTACAGAGCACTTATTACTGGCAGAGATCGGCAGGTGAGAGGCTGCTGTTATGCAGAGTTCGGCTGGGAAGCTGCTGGGTGGATGTGCAGGGAAGCGCTGTGGCAGCTGGAACGCAAGCAGGCCGGTGTTTGCTGTGCCTTCCGCGTGTCCTCAGTTTGCTCGGCAGTCCTCGGATCGCTTTTGACATCACTCTGTAGGGGGCGTGATTATGCGTTTTGGTGCTCCACCCTTTTGTCCAACCATAGGGAAGGGCTTCCCCAAGCCACAGTGCTTCCCTCCACATCCAGCCAGGAGTATCCCAGCCAAACCCTACATAACACCAGCCGCTTGCCTGCCGATCTCTGCCAGTGATAAGTCCTCCATAGATGACATGCTAACTCTTCCTCTACTACATGTGAGTGCATTATTATATTTATACTAGAACTGCATGATTCTGGATAAAATGAGAATCACAATTTATTTTTAAGCCTCACAATTCTCTGCATAACATCATCTTTCACATTATACAAAAAACTGGGCTAACTTTACTGTTTAGTTTTATTTTTTTAATTCATTGAGGTGTATTTTTTTCCCCAAAAAATTCCATGTGAAAGACCCGCCGCGCAAATACAGTGGGACATAAAGATTGCCCAACCGCCATTTTATTCTTTGGGGGTTCTAAGTAATTTTCTAGCAAAAAATACTGTTTTTTACTTGTAAGCAACAAGTGTCAGGAAAAAGGCTTGGTCTTTCAGTGGTTAAACTGCTCTCATTTACAGACAAAGTTCATTCCTTTGAGCTCTTAAAGAACCAAATGATACAATGTTTCTTATCTCTCAGCTGAGCAATATTGTGATAAACTTTGCCAGCTGCTTTTTTATTTTTTGACTGTTGTGAGCAGAGAACTGCTCTGCACTTGTCACATAAATAGTGGAAATGCTGGATTAGGATCTTGAGGGGGGTTGAATTAAGATCGCGATTTTTTTTTAACGAATAATCGCGCAGCACTAATTTTATACGGTTTGCTGGTTTCCAAAGTTTACACTCAGACGGAGGCGCCCTCTGCTCTCTTCTCTTCTGTTCTCTGCACTGCTTGCTAAACAACTGCGGACTTGCGGAGTATGTAGGGTTATATAGGGGGATTGCTGGGGGCATGTCCTTTAAGGTTTGCGAGTGTTCAGTCACCTGAAGGTACAAGCCTATAACCCCAGGTCTGTGAACACCAAGTCTGTGTCCTGTACTATACCCCAGGATATGGTATTTATTGGAGGTAAGTCGAGTACAAAAATTTACCTGTGCAAGTAATGTTTTGTCCTTGTCACTGTAAAGGAAGTGGGAAAGGGAAGGACATGTTTTAGACATGTGTACATGTAAAGGCCTCTCTTGTGTAGACGTCCTAAAGCTCTAAGACTGTTGCTGGGTGCCCACCATCTTGAATATGCTATTGGAAGACTCAGAGCTGTCATAGAGGTGACCCGTTGCACTATTCCCCTTTGCTCCTCCCCATGGCTAAATAAAGTTTATGTAGGGAGGTGAAAGGAGGGGCAAAGGAGCTGGACCAGCACAGACAGTAATTGGACACTCCCAGAAGAGGAGAGCACTGTGGCCTGCAAGGGGGGGGTCAAAGGCTTTGCAAAGACAATTTACACTCGCTGAAGTAGTCAAGTCGGATTCAGGAACATTGTAAGCAAATGAAAATGATTCATGGAAAAAAAAAAAACAAGCAATCATTTCGTATACTTGATTGATTTTATTATTCATTTTTTTTTTGTGTGCAATTTTTTAAGTCGTCTGCATATTTGGCAACAATTTTGTATTTGACCACTAGATGGTGCTCGATGCATGCTGCAATGGTTTGCTTAACTTTTCCGTCTCTGCAAAAATGATACAGCATGTTGTGTTTGGCAGGCAAACTATAGCCGTGCAAACAAATGGGGGTGGACTGGAAGCACAAGCCAAACGCTTTGAGTTGCGGAGATGTATTTAAATCAAAAATCCCTCCTGAATGCCTGGCAGCTGCTGCTCTACCGGGGGGAGCAAGAGTGCTGCACTTGTAAACGATCCCTAGGTGTACTGCTTCAAGGCCTCTTGCTGCAATTTATGTATTTCTCTGTCCTCTATTTCTGATGGTCAGACAGCTGGGATCATTATGTACCTCTGATAATTTATGAGAAGCTTCCCTAACCACTTGTGGACCGCCCCATGTATATGTACTGCGGCAAGGCGGCTCCGCTGTGTAGGTGATCCAGCATTTCTGGGTATAGGGTGCGCCCACCTGATCTGTGCTGTCATTCGGTACAGCACAAGTCGGTCAGCAGGTCACAGCCAATAATTTTATGACCCGGACCTGCTGATCGCGTTAGCAAATCACAGTACTGAGCTCTGTGTTTACTATTAACACAGGTTTCTGTACAGAGAGCAGTGATGCGGCTGTTTTTTTTTTTTTGCCTCATCTATTTGTAAAAGCAGCAAATTTTATGCTTGTTATGCACACAGTTAACCCTTTCATTGCCCCTAGATGTTAACCCCTTCCCAGCCAGTGTCATTAGTACAGAAACGGTGTATGGCACTATCACTGTATTGGTGTAACTGGTGAGGTCAGTTCCCTCAGTGTCAGATTGCCCGCCGCACACATCACAGTCCCTCTAAGGCTGCTTTCACACTGGGGGGTTAAGGGGCGTCGGCGGTTAAACAGCGCTATTTTTAGCGCTGTTTTACCGCGGTATTCGGCCGCTAGCGGTGCGGCCTAAAAAGGGTTAAAATCACTCTTATAGCGCGGCTATAGCCGCGCTGTCCCATTGATTTCAATGGGCAGGAGCGGTTTAGGAGCGGTGAATACACCGCTCCAAAAATGCGGCTAGCAGGAGATTTTTTTTTCTCCTGCCAGCGCACCGCTTCAGTGTGAAAGCCCTCGGGCTTTCACACTGAACAAACAGCGGAGGCTGTTTTGGGGCGGTTTGCAGGCGGTATTTTTAGCGCAATAACGCCTGCAAACCGCCCCAGTGTGAAAGGGGTCTAAAGGTCGCTGGTCATCGATGAGCAAGCATTGATGGGCACTGACTGGCATCACTGGGCACTGTTGGGGCTACATTGATAATCAGTGCCCTGATTATCTGTGCAAGTCTCCCATGTGAGGAAATGCCGCTGATCTGCTCTCCTCTCCTCTCACACACTGTCGGTGTGAGGCGAGGAAAGCTGATTTCTGTAATTTCCTTGTTTACATGTGATCAGCTGTGATTGGACACAGCTGATCACATGGGTAAAGACCATTGTCATTGGCTCTTTACCAAGATCAGGGATGCGCCGTGTCGCCATATGACGTCCCAGAACAAGAGAGCCACCTTGCGCCCCTCATTTTACTATATGGCTTGTGGGAGGTGGTTAATGAAGGATTCAGAGTATGTTTATTTTATAGATAGTTACATTGTTCCTGCTTGAACCAATGTACCCAACTATGTAAATATACCTGGCCGATGCCTCTAGAAGCTGGAAATCACTGAAGTAGAGACTGCTACACCATTGCTCTCCACTAGTTTCTAGGTCTTTACTACTGACACAGGAAGGATACACAAAAGGTTTATATACTTGAACCCTTTGCTGCTTATAGTATACAGCAGACATGCTCAATCAGGGTTCCTCTAGAGCTTGCTAGGGTTTCCTTGAGCTGTAAGCAATTTCTACCTCTTGGATAACACTAATTATCTTTTTCGGTATCTGTAAGAAGGGGGTTTTTCCCTCGGTCCACAAGTGTATTCTTCCCCTGGACCACCACACCAATGTACAATGAGCTCCTAGATACAGCAATTATAAGCAGGGGTTCCCTGAGACCAGAAAGAGATTTCAAGGGTTTCTCTGTGTTTTTAAAAGGGTTGTGAAAAGCTGGTATACAGTTTGTGGCACTTTGTTGGTATAAAACTCTTCTGTATATGATTGTTATTACAATGTATGTAACCTCATTGAGCACAGAAATATTGCATTTACCACCTGTATTACATTTTGAGGGCCATCTCTGATTATACTTCAATCTGCATTTTATAGTGGAGTCTGTGGGATAAGTGTACTGCCGCCAATACAATGCAGACACTGCCTGTCCATTCTATGGGGACTGTCTTCCAGAGCAGTGGTCTCCAACCTGTGGATCATGAGCCTGATGCGGCCCCTTTCTTGCCTTTATCTGGCCCCTGGGACACTATCCCTCCCACTGACACCAATGACTGGGCACTATCCCTCCCACTGACACCAATGACTGGGCACTATCCCTCCCACTGACACCAATGTCGGGGCACTATCCCTCCCACTGACACCAATGTCGGGGCACTATCCCTCCCACTGACACCAATGTCGGGGCACTATCCCTCCCACTGACACCAATGTCGGGGCACTATCCCTCCCACTGACACCAATGTCGGGGCACTATCCCTCCCACTGACACCAATGTCGGGGCACTATCCCTCCCACTGACACCAATGTCGGGGCACTATCCCTCCCACTGACACCAATGTCGGGGCACTATCCCTCCCACTGACACCAATGTCGGGGCACTATCCCTCCCACTGACACCAATGTCGGGGCACTATCCCTCCCACTGACACCAATGTCGGGGCACTATCCCTCCCACTGACACCAATGTCGGGGCACTATCCCTCCCGCTGACACCCAACGATGGAGGGGGGGCCACTATTCATCCCCTTCCTTGAATACAGCCATTATTTAATCCCACTGCCGCCGGGGCATTTTCTACTGTCTGGCCCCTCTAAAGCCTGGAGGACCATAATATGGCCCTTTGTTTACAAAAGCCAGAGTACCAAAGTGATGTCAGCAGAGCTCTTATCTGCTGATTTATGCTGCGGACAGGAAGTGTAGGCTGTTTAAAACTTCCACATCTACAAAACACTGAAATGGTTATCTTTGGATATACACTATATGGCCAAAATGTGTGGACCTCCATCTGTATGATTGCCTTCAGGTGTCTCCAATGAAGGGTCCTGTTAATACCACATCATACAAACACATTGTAGACAATTGTGCTTTTCCGACCTTGTGGTAACAGTTTGGTGAAGACCCTTTTCTGTTCCACCATGACTCTGCCCATGTGTACAAAGCCAACTCTATAAAGACACGGTGTGACCAGTCTGGTGTGGAAGAACTTGAGTGTCCTGCAGAGTCCTGACCTCAACCCTACTGAACACCTTTGAGATGAAGTGGAACACCTATTGTGAGCCAGGTGGTCTTATCCAACATCAATATCTGACCTCACAAATGGGCACAAATTTCCAGAGAGACACCCCCCCCCCCCCAAATCTTGTGGAAAGTCTTCCCAGAAGAGTGAGGGTCGGTTCACACTGGGGCGACTTGGGATCCGACTTGTACGCCCTCAAGTTGCCCCAGAAATAGATTCAATGGGAGTGAACGCTAGCGTCTTAATAGACACTACTGAAGTCGCTCCGACTTCAGAGCGTACTCCCTGTACTACTTTGATCCGACTTGGTAGGCGACCTGTACCATAGAAATCAATGGAAGTCGCCTCCAAGTCGGATCTCTCTGTAAAGTCAAGCGACTTTGCAGGGAAAACCCCTCCCCCCCCCCCCCCTCCCTCCCAGAGAGCTGATTGCCCTGTGATTGGCCACAGCCGAAGTCGCCTGTCATGGAGGCGACTTCAAGCCGCCTTGTAATTTGCTAAAGTCGCGTTGAAGTCGCCGTGCAAAGTCGCGCTGAAGTCGTGTTGCCCCAGTGTGAACCGACCCTAAAGGATGTTTATAAAAACAGAGAGGGCAACTCCATATTGATGACCTGGTTTTGGAATAGGATGTCCAACAAGCTCATATAGGTGTACAATGATCAGGTGTTCACTAATTGTGGTGTTTAATTCCTTAGTGTTGACATTTTTGTTTTATTTGCAGAGGCGTTGGAGAATGTGAAGCTTGTCCACAAACCGGTATCATTACAGCCCAGAGGACTCGTCAACAAAGGCAACTGGTGTTATATTAATGCTGTATCCTTATTATGAAATGACAACCTGGCATTAGCTTGCATCACACCCAATCTGAGTACATGATTGAATGATTCTGTGTGTGTTGGATGTGGTTGTTACTGTGCATGAGTTTTATTCCTTAACACCCCTTCCTTAGACACTGCAGGCTCTGGTGGCTTGTCCCCCAATGTATCATCTTATGAAGTGCATTCCAATGTACACCAAACTCGACAGGCCGTGTACATCAACGCCAATGATTGACAGCTTGTAAGTATACAACATACCAAATGGAATATTAAAGCCTACTTGAATTCTCAGCACATGGTCTTGATTTTAGTGGAGGATGCCAAAAACTGTCTTAATGAATAAGAGGGCCACAGCACCAGGTGAAACTTACCACCTCTAGGCATCGGAGAAGGAATGCTGCTCTCTGTGAGAGCCACAATCTCTCAACCTTAGTCTGACACCTCCGGTTGAGTGACACCTTGACCTGTCACATTGTCAGATCATAGTCTCAGGTGAATGGATAGGCAGCGTTCTCCATGATGTCACCACTCTCTAGTGAATGGATAGGCTGCATTCTCGGCGATGTCACCGGTCTCTAGTGAATGGATAGACTGCGTTCTCAGTGATGTGGCCACTCTCTAGTGAATGGATAGGCTGCATTCTCAGTGATGTCACCGGTCTCTAGTGAATGGATTGGCTGCATTCTCAGTGATGTCACCGGTCTCTAGTGAATGGATAGGCTGCATTCTCAGTGATGTCACCGGTCTCTAGTGAACGGATAGGCTTCATTCTCAGTGATGTCACCGGTCTCTAGTAAATGGATAGGCTGCATTCTCAGTGATGTCACCACTCTCTAGTAAATGGATAGGCTGCATTCTCAGTGTTGTCACCGGTCTCTAGGGAATGGATAGGCTGCATTCTCAGTGATGTCACCACTCTCTAGTGAACGGATAGGCTGCATTCTCAGTGATGTCACCGCTTTCTAATGATTTTAGCTTGGCTGCATTCCCGGTGATGTCACCTGTCTTTAGTAAAGCACTTCACAGTGAAATATGTTCTTTCCTTGTTGCATATGCATAACTTCTGTTTCACAGGAATAGGGAAATACTGGCGGGGGCAGGAGCACGTTTTTGTCTAATACAAATCCTTTTGTTTCTTTCAGTGTGAGACTGATGAATGAATTCACGAACATGCCAGTTCTTCCTAAGGCTAAGCAAGGTATGTTCCTATGTCGTAATTAACATGACACCTCCTCTGTTATTGGGCCTCGTGCACTGTAGTAAAATGAACTGTCACTAAGGCTCCAATCACACCTGAGTGTATCAATTTTTATTTATTTATTTTGGGGGGGGCTTTTTTTTTATTTTATTTTTTATTTTTTTTTAGAAGAGTATTACAAGAGTTGTACAGCTTTAGGCATTTTTGTTTAGCAAATAGAAAGCACTAGGGGAAGGAGAGGGAGAGGAAATTAGGGGTGCTATTTGAATAGAAAACACTCATAAAACGCTCAAGTCAGGCGTTTCAATTGAAATCTATGGAGCAAAAAACACTTGTAATCTGCCAAAAAGCTCATGTACTTTTTTGAGCTTCAGACTTTTTGCTTCAGGTGACAGAACGCTCAGATGTCAACGGGGGCCATTGAAATGAATAGGATTTGGCTCGTTGACCGTTTTAGAGCTACAAGCTTGAAGAAGAAAATTGCTCAGGTGTGAACGGGTCCAAGGGGAAAATCTAATTTCCATAAGTAGAGCTGCACGATTAATCGCAAAAGAATCGTGATCTCGATCCCCCCCCCCCCCTCTCACGATCTCAAGCCTGGATTACCGCGATTCGCAGTGCAGTCATAATGGGTTTAAGCCAAGACACAGTAAAAACTGTCAGCTCACGGTTGGGTAGATACAAAGCATACTGGGATCAAGGGTGTTGGCATCGGTATTGTGGCGGAATTGGTAAGGTAGCCTGGGCCGGAGGAGAAGCCGCCGGCCGCGGTGGAACGCAAATGGCGCCGATACCAGAACTGACATCAGCAGAGAACGTGGATGGACAGTACCGCGTTTCTTCTTCAGACGGAGACCCCGGGGCACCCTTGATCTGTGATGTTGTACATGGCATGCTTTTTCCAACGCTAATGTGAGCCCATTATGACTGCATTTGATAGATGTACATGTCCAGAAAGCCCATGACATAGGAGGGGGGAATCCTAGTCCTCCCTATATCGCCATGCACCACCCACAGATCTACATTTTAAAAATTGTTCATTTAAAAAAGAAAAATTATATAAAATTTAAACTAAACAACAAAGAAAAAAAAATTAAAAAAAATATATATATATATATATATATATATATATATATATATATATATATATATATATATATATATATATATATATATATATATAATGAAGGTGTTGGAGGAATGAACAATCTATTTTAAAAAAATTGTTCTTAGTGGAGAATCTTCATAATAGTTAAAGGGAATTTCTTTTCATACTTTATCAGTTTTAGTGCATTTGAGGGCAAGAATGACGGGGTGTTCGATAATAGATACAATACATGAATGAACTTGTTCAGACAATTATGAGTATATTTATAGGAATAGTATAAAGTTCACTTTTCTGCACCACAGTGGTGGTCTTGCGCACACAGAGGACTTTTCCTTTCAAAATTTTAGTGATCGTAAAGGCTCGTTTGAAAAAAACAAACATGTTATTGTTGCCTCCTCTGTGCAGTTGTTTTTTCACAGAGCAGCCCATATCCTCCGCTTTTCAGGTCCCTCTTTGCTGCTCATGGCCCCTCCCTCCTATCGAGTTCCCGCTCAGCCAGCAGCTCTCTATGGGGGCACCCGAGTCAAAGCTCCGTGTATCCATTCAGACACTGCGCCCCGCCCCCTCTCTCTTCCCTGATTGGCTGACTGACTTTGACAGCTGCGGGAGCCAATGGCACCGCTGCTGTGACTCACCCAATCAGGATGAGTGTCACGGACAACTTAGACACTCATGGACTTTGGTGGAGAGAGATGGGGCTCAGGTAAGTATTAGGAGGTGGCTGCTACACACAGGTTTTTCATCTTAATGCATAGAATGCATTAAGATAAAAAAAACCTTCTGCCTTTACAACTCCTTTTAAGTGTCTGACACATTTTCCTTAAGTTTTAATTCCCTTCCTGTCATTGAAGAGTTGTCCTGTACAGTCCCGAACCTTTTCTATGAAAATGACTACCAATCATATCTCTGTAGTCAGATCAGTTATATCTCTTCTCTTGTTGCCAGTTCCCGGTGATAAAGTCATGCGAGACATACGCCCGGGGGCACCTTTTGAACCCACATACATCTACCGCTTGCTGACCGTTTCCAAGTCTACTCTCTCCGAGAAGGTAAGGGATGGCCATCGATTAGATCCTTATATCAGACCAAAGAAACCTCATGAATGACAATGTTTGTGACAAATTGTGCGGATTTTTTTTTTTTTTTTGCTTGCAGGGACGGCAGGAGGACGCGGAGGAGTATCTGGGCTTTGTTTTGAATGGATTGCATGAAGAGATGATGTCACTTAAGAAACTGCTCTACCCACAAAATGACAGTACGGTTGTTTATATGCTTTATTATTCTGAGTCTCCTCTCCTGGTTACACCACCCTTGGTTCTAGCTTGTTAGAATGTTCCTATCTGCTTGTTTTTTGCAATTCCAACAACCCTTTCTAGTATTGATTAGACTGAAGACGGCATGGTCCCCATCTTATGCCAAGCTTTTGCCCTGTTATATCGGGTGTATACCGGTTTCCTTTAACCAAAATATGGGGCAATTGTTGGAGCATTGTATTTCATTTCACTTCCTGTTTCTGTGACCACAGTCATTGCAAGAGATCAGAAAAAAATCCTCAACTACGTAAACAAAAACAAAAAAAACATGCATGTGTTTTAACCCAACTTAAAAGTGACATTAACATGTTGAAGCATATATGAGTATTTAGTGATACATTTATTTACTTGAGTGCCGGTTCACACCAGCGCAGCTTCGAAGCTGACATCCCTGCGCAAATTCATTGCGGCTTGAATATGACTTCTTTACCAGAAGTCCATGCAAGTTGTGATGAAGTTGCCCCAAAGTAGTGCAGGAAGCATTTTCTAAATCTGAGCGACTACAACGGTTCCATTGCAATTAATGGGGCGTGACTTGTCATGTGACTTTGTTGCATGACAAGTCGAGGCAGTGTGAACAAGGGCTGAAATGCCGTCTGTGTCTGCTAAAGAGGAAATGAACTCCTTGAAGCTGTGCCCAAAAAAAGGATACGAAGGTCCTAGTCAGCAGCATTGTCTGTGTAGTTACCCTGCAGCTGATATTTCCCCATTACTGAGTTGCCATGTCTTGTTCTGCGCCTCCGTTTTGGAGGCGGCCACCTAGGCAGAGGCAGGACTTTGCTTCCTCATGTCAGAGCCTCAAGCAAGGAGAATACCGAGCAGCACAGTAATGACATCACAAAATCTGACTCCAAATCTGTTGACGCTAGAAGTCTGAGGCAGCAGTGCCTTAGATCTCACATGGCCGGTGTATACAGCTATGATACTACAGAACTGGAGTGCCTCGGCATCCTTACATACCAGGAAGTGCACTGCTATTTTTTAGGAGAAGTTAAAAATAAAATGTAGATTTTTCAGGGTACTGCTTGGGCGTATTTAAAGTGATTGTAAAGTCTTTTTTTCTTTTCTTTTAAAAATAACAAACCTGTTATACTTACTGGCTCTGTGCAGTGGATTTGCACAGGGCAGCCTGGATCCTCCTCTTCTCGGGTCCCTCTTCTGTGCTGCTCCAAGCCTCTCCCTCCTGTCGAGTGCCCCCACAGCAAGCGGCTTACTATGGGGCACCCGAGCCTAGTCACAGCTCCCTGTGGCCGCTCAGACACAGAGCTGCGGGCTGGCTCCCCCCTCCCTCTCTCTCCTGTATGGCTCCCGCTGCTGTTAGTTAGCCTATGGTGCCGTGGTCAGGAGGGAGTGTCTCGGACGACAGAGACACTTGTGGACCTCGCTGAACAGAGGGGGCTCCTGTAAGTATTAGGGGGTGCTGGGGAGGCTGCTGCACACAGAACGCTTTTTATCGTAATGCATAGAATACATTAAGGTAAAAAACCTTCTGACTTTACTACCCCTTTAACATTTCTAGATTTTCTGTATAACATAACAATTCTTACTTTTTAGGGTTCTGAAGACCGGGAGGTGGGCTTTTGGGTCACGTGATCGCTGTGATTGGCTGTCACATGATTGGAAAGCTCCCGATCGCTAGTATGCATCAGGAGCTTTCCGGTAACCGCCGACTACCGTGCTGGAAGCATGCTCTCAGCGCAGTAAGTTGTTTACACAGGGCCACATATTTGTTTGTGGCCAGCGTAAAGAGGTTATTCTTCTCCTAGAGCACCCTGAGTACTGAGCTCCATGCGTCCATGCTCAAGAACCCCCAGTCCTGATACAAGCAGTGGCTCTTACGAGGATTTATGCAAATCTCAAAATGCTTCGGTGTGTAGGTGTTCTAGGCAAGCTACGTTTGCATTTGCATACAGGCCACCCTAAGTAATGCCCATATGTGATGCTGAGCCCCCATGATTTAAAGAACTGAACATCAATAAATGAAACCGCTAGATGATGCTGGACAGAATCCAGCCAGGCAATGAGGCGGGGCTCTATCTGACTTGCTGCAGCTTCTAATGCACAATGTGGCTAACAGTGTACAGTGAAATCGGAGTAAGGCCCCTTTCACACTGCGGCGGTGCGGGCATCGGCTGTAAAACGGCGCTATTTTTAGCGGCGGTATTCGGCCGCTAGCGGAGCGGTTTTAACCCCCGCTAGCGTCCGAAAAAGGGTTAAAACCGCCCGCAAGGCGCCGCTACAGCGGTGGTATAGCCGCGCTGCCCCATTGCTTTCAATGGGCAGGAGCGGTTTAGGAGAGGCGAATACACAGCTCCTTCACCGCTCCAAAGATGCTGTTTGCAGGAGTTTTTTTTTTTCGCACCTGCCAGCGCAACAGCGGCAGTTTCAGGTCGGTTTGCAAGCGCTATTTTTAGCGCAATAGCGCCTGCAAACCGCCCCAGTGTGAAAGGGGCCTAAGCCATTTCAGTCCAGGAGAGGAGCCGGTACAACCGTGCAAGACGTAAGTGAGGGGTTGAGCTCTGCTTGAAAGAAAAAAGTCTTGGCTGCAATTTTACTTTGGAAGATCGTTTTTATTCTGTGATTATATGTGATTTTTTTTTTTTTTTTTTTTTTACAAAGAAATATCTGTTTCAAATGGTCCTGAGACACAGCCTGTGCAGGAGGAGGAGGTGGTGAATCATGAAGACCAAGGAGAGGGCAGCGATGAGGAGTGGGAGCAGGTGGGACCACGCAACAAGAGTTCAGTGACCAGACAAGCTGACTTTGTCCAGACTCCCATCACAGATGTCTTTGGAGGACACATGAGGTGAGTCTAATGGTCCACCCTAGAAGTTCCCAGCTTTGGGTGGAGGCCAGGGGGTTGAATTACTTTCTGGCTCAGCAGTGGGCAGCTGCTTACTTTACTTTTGGGCCCTTTCCTTCCCTGAGAAGCTCATTTGATGTTTTATGTTATCACAAAAGCAAATAAAGTGTATTGTTTAATATTTTGATGAACTTGCAGTTTATGAAGACCTTAGAGCACCATGAAATCCTTCAGTGCCCGGGCATTTACACTAGCACCATGTAACTTTTAAAGATATATTGTCACTCTGCTAATTTAGTGCAAAATGTGTTCCTGATACCCCTACCGCCTCTGCAGAGGCGCATTGCCGGCGGTATAGCCGCGCTGTCCCATTGATTTCAATAGGCAGGAGCGGTATACACTCCGCTCCTTCACCGCTCCGAAGATGCTGCTAGCAGGACTTTTTTTTCCCCGTCCTGCTAGCGCACCGATCCAGTGTGAAAGCCCTCGGGGCTTTCACACTGGAGAGACAGCAGCGGCTGTTTGGGGTCGGTTTGCAGGCGCTATTTTTAGCGCAATAGCGCCTGCAAACCGCCCCAGTGTGAAAGTCATAGCATGTTGGTTACTTACCCCTCACCTCTAGTTCTGCTTTAACCATTTGCTTACTGGACACTTATACCCCCCTCCTAACCAGGCCGATTTTCAGCTTTCAGTGCCGTCGCAGTTTGACAATTGCGCGGTAATGCAACACTGTACCCATATGAAATTTTTTATAATTTTTTTGACATAGAGCTTTCTTTTGGTGGTATTTAATCACACCTGCGGTTTTTATTTTTTGCTTAACAAACAAAAAAAACATTGAAAAACTTTTTTTTTGTTATATTGTTTGTTATATAATTTTGCAAATAAGTAATTTTTCTCCTTTACTGATGCCCTGCCGGAACGAGAGAGCCGTGCTGTAGCCGTCCTTTGGCTATAGCGAGGTAAGGAAGTGGTTAAAGTAAAATTTCAGGTGTTGTATAATTTTACATAGGTCCAGCTTGGACCAATGTAACCAAAACCGCAAATCACTGAATTAAAGAGTCCGTCCCGTCCCCCCCCCCCCCCCCCCCCCCATGAAAAAAAACAAATAAATACTGTAGCTGCTGACTTTTAATATTAGGACACTTACCTGTCCAGGGTTCCCGCGATGTCGGCACCCCCTAAGCCGATTTTTGGATTAGCTCTGGGGTGCCGCCGCTATCCCCCCTGGAAAGGTGTCAAATGTGGCACCGGAGGATGCAGATAAGTGGAGGTTCCACTTTTTGGGTGGAACTCCGCTTTAAGTACAGCTACTCCAGTGATCTCCATTTTCGTGCTGAGAGGAATTGTGAACACAGGAGATTGGCTACTCAGCACCCGGCCATTCAGAGAATACTTTGCTGACTGGCTGGGCGGTATCCTCCCAAGCTAGATCAATGTAATGATGTAGAAATACACCATGCCTGGAATTATTCCTTTAAACCTCCTGACAGCTGAGCTTTCAGCATTGGCACTCCTAAGCCCTCATGCACACAGGCTGTTAAAATAACGTTCTGAAAACGCCAGTATCTTTGCAGTGATTTTTTTTTACTTTTTTCAGCGTTTTTGCAATAGCGTTTTTGAGCGTTTTTCCGTGTTAGCGTTTTTGAGCGTTTTTTATTTTCAATTTATTTTTTTTATTTTTTTTTTTTTCAATGGATCAAAAACGCTAAAAAACGTTGGTGAATGACGTTTTTGAGCGTTTTTCAGCGTTCGAGCGTTTTTACAGCTGAAAAACGTCTCTCAGAACCCACTGGTCCTGGGTTTTTTTTACAGCTTAAAAACACCTATGCCACTTGCAGCTCAAAAACGCCTAGGTGGGCATGAAGCCATAGACTAACATAGACAGGCCTTTTTAAGCTGAAAAAAAAGCTAAAAAAAGCAGCTGTAAAAACGTCCATGTGCATGAGGACTTAGGTTTTGGAATTTGGGATATAACTGAAGCATCCAATGACAGACCATAAATGTACAGCGCCCAGCCCCAATACAGCCGGTGGTTATTGGACTCTGGACCCCGGTACTGCAAGTCTGTGTAGGGCAGTCTTGGCACCCAAATTTGTAGGTTGATGTGACTTCCCTGAAAATTCTTCTGATTTGTATCAATGCAGTGGGGCCTGTAGGTGTGATCTGGGGCTTTCCTTGCAGAGTATAGCACTTTCCACAGACTGGAACAGTCTACAGGATGATGTTGGACATCTGCTGGGTGGGGTGGTAGGGGGGGGGGGGGGGGAGTAATGTAATACACTTCCTTCACCACAACTGCTCAGTCTCTGTGTTGTGTGGTCACAGTTTGGACAGCTTGTTCCCCATCTATCGTTGGTACATCGTCCTCCGCTAGGCGGTTTTTGGCTTCTGCTTTGACACTTTGTCACTTTGGGTTCTGTCGTTTGGCTGAAGATCTTTTGAAAATCTTTGAGCTAAACCTGTTAAAGGATACTAATTGCACAATATGAAATTTTATATCTTACATTTTTTTTTAGACTCGCAGAAGATTTCAGTGCTTTGGTCCTTGGATCAGCACAGGATTAATTTGGGCTAATCGGTTGTAATAATTGCAACACGTTTAACTTCTTCCTGTCCACAATCTGTAGAGTAACCACTTGACCTCTGGAAGAGTTACCCCCCCCCCCCCCCCTCGTGACCAGGCCATTTTTTTCTATACAGCACTGCATTACTTTAAAGTGATCCTTCAGTGATTTTTTTAACTTGCCATCTATTAACCTCCCTGGCGGTTTTCACGAGTGGGGCTCGGGGTTAAATTTCAGCACCATTAGCGGTAACCCCGAGCCACACTCTGGATTGCATTTCAGGATCCTGGTGTGGTATACTTACCTTGTCCCCAGGATCCTGCGATGTTCTCCTGCGGTGTCTGCGGCTCTGTCCTCCTCTGAAGCCTCTCTGTGCCAGGCTTCGTTCCCTGCGAGCGTCGCAACACACGGGGGCGGAGCCTGGCGGCAAATTCAAAAAAGTGAAAAATCCTAATACAGTGCACTGTAATCTTACAGATTACATTATTGTATGAAATTATTTCACATCCCATTTGTCCCTAGTGGTTTGTCCAATGCCCTGCATGCAGTTTTATATTATACTGTTCTTTCTGCCTGGAAACTGGAGATTGTCCATAGCAACCAAAAAGGTGTCCCTTTAAGTCAAGTGGTTTTAGACCAGCTAGAAAACAGCGATAGTAAATTATAACACTTGCAGAATTGAGCGATAGTGAATCGTGGGGAAATTAATTTTATTATTATTATTATTATATTATTATTTTTTATAACTATTTATATTTATTATTTATGATTTTGTTTCAAACTTCATCATACCCGGGATATCTACTAGACTCTTGGTGGAAAGATTTAAGTGTGTTATTGCTAAGAATTAAAGAACTACAATATAAAATGCCAAATTTCTATGCAAAATAATTGTACCGCTTTGAGACGCAAAAATCTGACATAATCATACCGCCAGGGAGGTTAAATCTTCTGTCCTTGTTTTAACTTTGGATAGTTAGTGTTTTGTTAAGGCATTATTAGAAGTCTATGCCAGCCCCTCCATTGGAGACTGGCATAGCACAATGTGTAAGTTGTATTTAAAAATGAGCATTCTAAGGCTGCTTTCACACTGGGGCGGTAGGGGGCGTCGGCAGTAAAACGGCGCTATTTTTAGCGCTGCTTTACCGTCGTATTGCAGCTGTATTCGGCCGCTAGCGGTGCGGTTTTAACCCCCGCTGGCGGCCGAAAAAGGGTTAAAACCGCTCGTATAGCACGGCTATAGCGCTATATTTTTTACTGCGATTTTGATGTGAATTTTCTGCGATTTCAGAGAATGACTGTGTAAACTTGAGGTCTATGGACCTCAACTTGCATGAAAGTCAGACTAAAGTAGTACAGGGACTACTTTGAAGTCACACATATATGAATGGTTATCACTGAAAATCATGGAGGAACGACTTGCCATGCGACTTTGCAGTCCCAAGTTGCAGAAGTGGGAAGGGGGCCTAAGTGTATATTGATTGGTTTGCTCAAAAGTTATAGTGTCTATAAACTATAGTGTATGTTTACAGGATTTTTATAAAAAAAAATTTTTTATACTACTAATGGCGACGATCAGTGACTTATAGCGGCACTGCGGTAGTATGGCGGGCAATCTGACACTTTGTGGGAACCAGCGACATTAATAGTGATTAGTGCAAACAATATGCAGTGGTCATAATGTTATGGCTGATTGGTGTGTTCTGAACAGAAGATGGCTGCCTCACAATCCAGGACAAAAGTAATATAGAAATAAAAAGAATAAAAAAAAATAGTTTACAGAACAGCCTCAGCCTTTCTTGCACAGAGCGCAGCACATCGATGGCCAGCTAGTTCCTGCTCTCTGCCGATTGGCGAGCTCTAGCCCAAGTTTACTTGGCCCGGAATCGATCTCCCTTCCATTCGTCCCGGGTGTCTTGCGGATTCTCTTCCTGGAAGATGGAGGTGCTGCACTAAAAAAGAAAGCTGCCATTGTGCATAGGCTCCTTCCCCGTAGAGTCATTCCATCTGGAAAGTATGAAGCTGTGAACAGGTCGTAAATCGTAAACCGCAAAATATTCCACGTAGGCAGGGAAGAGAAAAAAAAATTGAAGTGTCCACTGTTTGTAAAACTCGCCTTGTAGATAAATGCGTGGACTGGACCCATCTTAGATTCCAGGCGGGATTAGAAACGGAAGCAAGTTCAGCAGTGGTGAATTATAAATTTTAGTTTTGGGTTCGGTGTTGCATGACCGCGCAATTACCAGTTAACCTGTTGCCGACCAGCCGTTATTCGGCGGCAGGTTGGCACAGCTGTGCAAACCGCTGTAGGTATACGCCGGCTGCTTTAAGAGCTATGGGAGGCACACTAACTCCGGCGGTCGCGATGTCCGCTGGCCACCCGGGATCGCTCCACAGAGAGCTAGAACGAGGATCTGTCAATGTAAACGGACAGATCCCCGTTCTGACGGGAGGAGAGAGAGATCTTCTGTTCCTAGTGATCAGGAACAGCTATCTCTTTCCGCCTCCAGTCAGTCCCCCCCCCCCCCCCCCACAGTTAGAAACGCCTCCCAGGGAACACATTTAACCCCTTGATCGCCCCTTAGTGTTAACCCCTTCCCTGCCAGTGTCATTTACACAGTGATCCCTGTATAAATGTCAGTGGTCCCAAAAAAAATGTCAGATCTGTCTGCCGCAATGCCGCAGTCCTGTTAAAAATCGCTGATCACCGCCATTACTAGTATAAAAAAAAAATTAATTTAAAAAAATGCCATAAATATTTCCAATATTTTGTGGACGCTATAACTTTTTGCGCAAACCAATCAATATACGCTTATTGCGACTTTAATTTTTTTTTTTTTTTTTTAACCAAAAAATGTAGAATACATATTGGCCTTAACTGATGAAGACTTTTTTGGTTGGACATTTATGGCAAAAAGTGAAAAAAAATTTTTTTTCAAAATTGTCGGTTTTTTTTGTTTATAGCGCAAAAAAAAAAAAAAACCCAGAGGTGTTCAAATACCACCAAAAAGCTCTATTTGTGGGGGAAAAAAAGGCCGTATTGCAAAAAATGGCCGGGGTTGAAGTGTTTAAAGTAGCGCAGTGCTGAATAACAATGGCCTGGTCATGAAGGGGGTAAAACCTTTTCAGAGCTGACCAGGCGGGTAAAGCACTTGGATGTGACCAAGTGATTAAACATCCCATGTTTTTTTTTTTTTCCATTGTCCTGCCAGTTATGGGTTGGTTGGTTACATTGTATATAAGATCTGGGTAAAGATTCTCTCTCTTATGTTTTCTTTACTGCTACATTATATCCTTTGTCGCCATTAACCACTTAAGCCCCGGAAGGTTTACCCCCCCCCCCCCCCCCCTTTCATGACCAGGCCATTTTTTGCGGTACGGCACTTTGTTAATTTAACTGACAATTGCGCTGACGTGCAAGGGTGTACCCAAATACAATTTATTAATGTATTCCCCCCACATAGAGCTTTCTTTTGGTGGTATTTGATCACCCGTGGTTTTTATTTTTTGCGCTATAAACAAAAAAAGACCGACCATAAATGCTGTAATAAATGCTATAAACCAAATCCAATAAATGCAAAAAAAAATTGAATTTATTCATCAATTTAGGCAATATGTATTCTGCTATACATGTTTTGGGGGAAAAAAATATCCCAATAAGCGTATATTGGTTTGCGCGAAAGTTATAGCGTCTACAAACTGAGATATTTTTATGGATTTTTTTTTTTTTTTTGATTTTACTAGTAATGGCGGCGATCACCTTTTTTTAATTTTTATTTTTTTTGCGGTAAATTGGACACCTAAGAGCCCTTTCACACTGGGGCGGTGCGGGCGCCGGAAGTAAAACAACGCTATTTTTAGCGCCACTTTACCATCGTTTTAGCAGCGGTATTCGGCCGCTAGCGGGGCGGTTTTACCCCCCTGTTAGCGGCTGAGGAAGGGTTAAAACCACCGCAAAGCGCTGCTGCAGCGCTGCCCCATTCATTTCAATGGGAAGGAGCGGTATATACACCGCTCCAAAGATGCTGCTAACAGGACTTTTTTTTACCGTCCTGCCAGCACACTGCTCCAGTGTGAAAGACCTCGGGCTTTCACACTGGAGTGTGAGGAGCGGCTCTTTCAGGGCGCTTTGCAGGCGCTATTTTTAGCGCTGTAGCGCCTGCAAAGCGCCCCAGTGTGAAAGGGGTGTAACTGACACTTTTGACACTTTTTTTGGGGACCAGTGACACTAATACAATTATCAGTGCTAAACAAATGCACTCTCGCTGTACTAATGACACTGGGGAAGGGGTTAACAGAGGCGATCAAAGGGTTAAGCGTGCTCCTAGGGAGTGCTTTTTAACTGTGTGGGGGATAGCTTAACTGGAGAAAGACAGAGATCCGTGTTTCTGCTCATCAGAGACACAAGATCTCCAACTTCCTCTCTGATAGAACGGCGGTCTGCCTTGTTTACATAGGCAGACCACCGTTCTGCCTCTCCTGTCAACGATTGGTGGGTTCCGGCAGATATTGCATCAGCCGGACCCGCGGAGTGGCTCCCGATGTGTCCAATCACAGCGGGTTTCCGGCGGCGCGTGCGTGCGCCCCAGACCCTGTGCACAAAATGAAGTACAGGTACGTGATTATGCGCAGGAGGGCCTCCCTGCCGCTGAATATCGGCGTGGGGTGTCCTTAACTGGTTAAATATACAGCTACATTGTATCCAATATTTTTTTTTTATTTTACTGAAAGCAATGGGTTACAACGTATATAAAATCCGGGTAAAAGGATTCTTTTGGTTTGTTTTTGTTACATTGCCTCCTGACTAGTATTGGCAGGTCACGATCCTGACTTCTGTGTCATTTTTCTCCCCTCTTTATTCCAGGTCCGTCGTGTACCAGCAAAGCTCCAAGGAGTCGGCCACTCTTCAGCCTTTTTTCACCCTGCAGCTGGACATCCAGTCGGAGAAGATTCGCACCGTCCAAGACGCACTGGAAACCCTCGTAGCCCGGGAATCGGTCCAGGGCTACACCACAAAAACCAAACAAGAGGTGTGTCCGCTCTTCTCTTCATTAACCCCTCTGCTACTGCAGTCTAGTGCTGGCATCATTCTGTGGGTCAATCAGCTCTTGACCTATTGCCACCCATGTAAGGTAAATGTGCAGCGGCAAATAGGGTGGACTTTAACGCCTACATGCAGCACACACTGTATGTGTCCACCCAGAGCTTTCTGTGCTGAGAGCATGCTTCTAGCTCAATGACAGCTGTCAAAGATCCCGGCTCATAATCTGTAGCTGGTATCAGTGGTCACGTGATCAACCGATCTTTCCCGGTCCCATGATTAAAGATCCTGTTTAAGTGGTAGTAAACTGCTGGGGTTTTTTTTTTTGTACCCCGAAAGGTAATGTCATAATGTGCTAGTATACTATGCAGTGGTGAAAGCGTGGCACTGAAAGGCTTCGTTTTAAGGGAAGTTTTTGTGCTAGTATGGGTAAAGTATACTAGCATAGTATAATAAATATATATATATATATATATATATATATATATATATATATATATATATATATATATATATATATACTATGCTAGTATACTATACCCATACTAGCACAAAAACTTCCCTTAAAACTAGCCTTTCAGTGCCACGCTTTCACCGCTGCAGGAGCTTCCATCTTCACTCGGTCTTCCTTCTGTGTGACTGGCCGGAGCCACGATGACGCCGCTTATGGCGCAGGACTCTGAAGGAACAGCCCGGGTGGCAGGAACTGCGCCAGTGATGTCACCGGCTGCATGTAATGTAAATATCTTTGAAACAGATTATTACACTACCTATAGGTTAGCCTTATTATAGAGTCAGAGATGGGAGTTTCTCCCAATTTTAAAGGACAGCTGGGATTGATTAAATTGCATATTGGGAATACAAAGGAGAACATTTCAGTACATCTCTGCAGAATATGCACATTCCCCATGTTTTTCCCCTGTATAAGACTCTAAAAGTACAGAAAACAACCTGTCAATCTAGTTTGTTGTGGACTCAAAAGTACAAGAAATGGTGTCAGCCCCACCCTCTTGTCTTTTTGCTAAACTGCTGAATCCCTCCACAAGGCAGGGACCGGTTTTTCTGTAGTCCAAGAAAAGAACCAGAAGGGCTAATTAGACTCCTTGAGATAACACAAAGTGAGCAGAGGACACTGACCTGACCATCGGGTATAGTTTTGCACTTCTTGAACAGATATTGCAAAGATCTTTTAATGGGATATTTAGCAGACCAGAAGGGAGCTTATAAGAGAAGTTGTGTTGGGTTTGACTTGCCTTTAAAGCTCAACTGTAACTGAAATGTTTAGTTTTGGATATGTGTGGGAAGCATAAGTACTTCTATTCAATATCCCCATTGAGGTAATTTTACCACAATTCTTCCTTCCTGTAAGAGGACAGAAAATAAGGTTGGTTGCAACCAGGACAGGAATAGCTTTTTAGAAGCCCTGGCCCTTCCTTGCTTAATTGAACGTTTTCTTGTAGCTGGAGAGGTTACTCGTCACTTCCTGTCCTAACAGGAAATGAGGCAAGATCTCAAAAGGGGACAAAGACCACAATTTAAAAACCTGGCATTCCTGAAAAACTAATTTTGGTTGGGCCTTCTCTGTTCTCACTTAGCTTTTTGCCTGCTCTGTTACTAGCAGCTGCATAGGATGGCACTTAAAATACCTTATCTCACAGCGCCATTCTGCGCTCATGTAATCCCCCTCTGCTTTTCCTCCCCGATCTAAGGAAAGCAGCAGTAGATTCTGAGATGCCCCTCTGACGTCAGAAGACGTAATTTAGAAAAAACGGGCACGCGGTACTTTAGATCTTCATAAAACAGAGGGTGATACAAGTAATGGGGATATGTATTTGCAGATCAGATATTCTCTCACTACACAGACTGGGCTGACAGGCGGGGAGGAGGAGAGGGAGAGACTGCGGGATGACGGTGGCACGTAAACTGACCACGGTATCATGGATCAGCAGCCATAATTACGGTGGTCAGTTCACATAGGGGAACACAGGAACAGGCAGGATCAACCAGGTATTTTAGAACATGGGAGAAACAAAGGGACAAATTACACTTGAACAGCAGAATGCTGTTATTCATGCTTTAACCACTTCAGCCCTGGAAGGTTCCACCCCCTTCATGACTAGGCCATTTTTGACGTTGTACCCAAACAAAATGTTTGTCCTTTTTTTACCCACAAATAGAGCTTTCTTTTAGTGGTATTTGATCACCTCTGCGGTTTTTATTTATTTTTATTTTTTGCACTATAAATAAAAAAAACTAACAATTTTGAAAAAAAAACAAAAAACTATTTTTTACTTTCTGCTGTAAAACGCATCCAATAAAAAAAAAAAAATCAAATTTCTTCATCAATTTATGCCAATATTTATTCTGCTACATATTTTTGGTAAAAAAAAATCCCAATGAATATACATTCATTGGTTTGCGCAAAAATTATGTCTACAAACTATGGGAAAGATTTATGGCATTTTTATTTTTACTAGTAATAGCGGCGATCAGCGATTTTTTTTTTTTTTTTTTTTTTTTTTTTTTTTTTTAATGGATTGCGGCAGACAAATCGGACACTAAGTGCCATTTTTTGAGGACCAGGGACACTAATCGGTGCTAAAAAAAAATGCAATCTCGCTGTACTGTAGACACTGGGGAAGGGGTTAACATCAGGGACGATCAAAGGGTTACATGTGCTCCTAGGGAGTGCTTTCCTACTGTGTGGGGGATGGCTTAACTGGAGGAAGAGAGATCTGGGTTCCTGCTTAGCAGAAACGCACGATCTCAATCCTCCTCTCTGACTAGTTTACATAGGCAAACCGCCTTTCTGCCTCTCCTGTCAACGATCAGCGGGTCCCGGTGGACGTCGCGTCCCCTGGACTTGCTGATTGGCTCCCCCTGTGTAACAGATCACCGGCGGCGTGAGCGCACCCAAGACCAGGAAGAAACAATAACATACAGGTACATTGTTTGGCGCAGCAGGGCCGCCCTGCCGCAGTAAATGTGTGGTGGGCAGTCCGGAAGGGGTTAAAGGAGCTTTTAAAGGAATAGTTAAAGGGGGGGGGGGGGTTACAACCACTTTAAAAACAAAGTTCGCTCTAAGGAAAAAAAATAAATGCGCTTCTTTTTGCAGGAAAAATACGTGCGTATATTTTCCACACGAGCCTGCAAAGCTTTTGCACTGATGATCGTTGGATGGTGGGTGCAGTGTAAGGCTCCTGCAAAGTATTCTTCTCCTTGCTAGGGACGGAGTTGGGCTTTGGGAGTGGGGGAATGCTTGGCAACATGTTATATCCCAAATACAAAAAAAGAACATGTGGTTAAAGATGGAGTTGGCTTTTAAGGGCCTATTCACACATTTGCACTGCAGTAACGCTCACTGGTGTGCTGCAGTTCTGTTGATTCCTAATGGCACTTTACTGCACCTTCCCAGCGTGGTGGTGTGCTTTTCTGTGTCACCTGCTAGAGCCGGGCGATTTCTCCAAAAAAAAAATTCACGATTCGAATCGAGGTGTGTTTTTTCTTTTTTTTTTTGATGGACACCGCGCCGGTCCTGAGGAGCTGCGGGCAAGAGTTTTTAGGTGAGGCTGCGGCTTCAGCCTAGTCCGCGGTGTCCGGCCGACGCCTTGCCTAAAAACTCCTGCCCGCAGCTCCTCAGGACCGGCGCGGTGTCAGCGCCGGTCCTGGTGAAAAAAGAAAAAAAATCGATTTGCTGAAAATTTGACTTATTTTGACCTCTCAACTCGATTCAAGATTCAAATCTATTTTTTTTCCCCAGCCCTACCACCTACACAATTTTTAACACACTGGAGTGCATTAAGTAACTCATTCAAATGAATGGGCTGTTCCAACGTAATGCATGTTCTGTGTACCTGCCTGGGGATGCACAGGTGTTCCATGTCATCCTGGTAATGGCAATTGGGACACAGCCTTTGCTCCCAATTTGACATCGATGCAGGTGCATGGCACCCGAACAAAGACGGTCTGAGTTTGGGGCTGTACACTGGCACAGCTGTCATATTGAGAGCAGCAGCTGCGTCTGTGCCGCCAATGCGTCCAAATTGACATGAATGTGACTGCCTGCACAGAGATGCAAGGAACACCTGTGCATTCCTGGGTAGGTACGGGTGTACGCTGTAGGGCATACCGGGCAAATGCCCGGTGGGCCGCGGTCTGATGTCTGTTGATCACCGGGCCACACAGCGAGAGGTAAGCGGCAACCGCAGCCTGGAGAGGGTTAACACAGGCCGCGGTCGCCGCTCACCTCCCGCTATGCGGCCGTGCCTGTGTCTCCTCTCCAGGCTCTCCTGCCCTGCCTACGATGTCATCTATCAGCAGAGCAGGGGCGGGAGGAGCCGGAGATCTGTATCTGTGGTTGCTAGGCAGCAGGTCGGATCCAATCAAAATAGCTATCGCTGCACGCGCGCTGCGGCTGGCGATAGCTAGGCAACGGGGACGCTGCCAGGACTGGGGCCGCTGATGTCATGGAAACGTATGACGTCAGGAGACCCCGCCCACCTAGGCAGATTACAACCATTCAAGGGGAGTGAAGGAGGAGCTTAAGTACACAGAGAGAAGTGAAGCCATCAGATCAGGCGTGCATACAAGGAAAGAAGACACAGAAGGAATACAGGTAAACAAGAAAAGGCAGACCAAGAAGTAATGAAGGACACAGGAAAGTGTAAATAGATAAAGATGAATGGCGGGAAAAAGGAGATAAGGAAAGGGGATGGAGGGAAGAACATATAGAAAGAAAGGGGGGATATATAAAGAGAAAAGAAGAGAAAGAGAGAAAAAAGGAAAAAAGAAACAGAAAAAGAGAGACAAAGGAGAGGAAATTAACCACTTGCTTACTGGCCACTTAAACCCCCTTCCTGCCCAGACCAATTTTCAGCTTTCAGCGCTGTCACTCTTTGAATGACAATTGCGCAGTCGTGCTGCAGTTTGCCCAAAATACATTTTTATCATTTTTTTCACACAGAGCTTTCTTTTGGTGGTATTTAATTGCTGCTGGGTTTTTTATTTTTTGCTAAAAAACAAAAAGGGACCAAAATTTTGAAAAAAAAACAAACAAAACTGTTTCATAGTTTGTTATAAAATTTTGAAAACGGGTAATTTTTCTCCTTCACCGATATGCTCTGATGAGGCTGCACTGATAGGAGGCACTAATGGTTGCACTGATAGGTTGCACTGATAGGTTGCACTGATAGGTTGCACTGATAGGTTGCACTGATAGGTTGCACTGATAGGTTGCACTGATAGGTTGCACTGATAGGTTGCACTGATAAGCGGCACTGATAGGCACGACTCCATGATTATCCCGTCACCAACCACCCTCGCGAACGGGCAGTTGCTGGAAAATGGGCTGCTCAGTCTAAATTGCCCGGGCCGATTTTTTGTCCCAGTCCGGGCCTGCCTGTGGGAACAAGGCCTAAGGGTAGATTTAGACATGAATCTAAATCTCTCTTGCCCAGCCTGAGTTCTGATCGCCCTCCAGAGGCTACTGACAGGATGTGAGGAAGCGATGCGATGCCTCCTCACCATCTGTTTTTAACCCTATTTTTGCTGACAAACATTAAGCAAACGTTTGCATCACATGAGGTTGCAGGGCATTTGTGGCACTTCCCTTTTGACTTTTATATATACACAGTAAGGGAGAAAAGTATTTGATTCCCCTACTGATTTGTATGTTTGCCCACTGACAAAGAAATGATCAGTCTATAATTTTAATGGTAGGTTTATTTTACCAGTGAGAGACAGAATAACCCACAAAAAAAATACTGAAAAACGCATTTCAAAAGTTATAAATTGATTAGCATTTTAATGAGTGAAATAAGTATTGGACCCCTTCGCAAAACATGACTTGGTGGCAAAACCCTTCTTGACAATCGGAGGTCAGAAGTTTCTTGTATTTGGCCACCAGGTTTGCACACATCTCAGGAGGGATTTTGTCCTCTTTGCAGATTCTCTCCAAGTCATTAAGGTTTTGAGGCTGACGTTTGGCAACTCGAACCTTCAGCTCTCTCCACATATTTCTCATCTATTGGATTAAGGTCTGGATACTGGCCAGGTCACTCCAGGACCTTTTAATGTGATGCTTCTTGAGCCACTACTTTGTTTCTTTGGCCGTGTGTTTTGGGTCATTGTCATGCTGGAATACCCATCCACCACCCATTTTCAATGCCCTGGCTGAGGGAAGGAGGTTCTCACCCAAGATTTGATGGTACATGGGGCCCCGCCATCGTCCCTTTGATGCGGTGAAGTTGTCCTGACCCCTTAGCAGAAAACCACCCCAAAGCATAATATTTCCACCTCCATGTTTGACGGTGGGGATGGTGTTCTTGGGGTCATAGGCAGCATTCCTCCTCCTCCAAACACGATGAGTTGAGTTGATGCCAAAGAGCTCAATTTTGGTCTCATTTGACCACAACACTTTCACCCAGTTCTCCTCTGAATCATTCAGATGTTCATTAGCAAACTTCAGACGGGCCTGTACATGTGCTTTCTTGAGCAGGGGGAACCTTCCTGCAGGATTTCAGTCCCTCACGGTGTAGTGTGTTACCAATTGTTTTCTTGGTGACTATGGTCCCAGCTGCCTTGAGATCATTGACAAGATTCTCCCGTGTAGCTCTGGGCTGATTCCTCACCGTTCTCATGATCATTGAAACTCCACGAGGTGAGATCTTCCATGGAGCCCCAGACCGAGGGAGATTGACAGTTATTTTGTGTTTCTTCCATTTGCGAATAATCGCACCAACTATTGTCACCCTCTCACCCAGCTGCTTGGCGATGGTCTTGTAGCCCATTCCAGCCTTGTGTAGATCTACAATCTTGTCCCTGACATCCTTGGACAGCTCTTTGGTCTTGGCCATGGTGGATAAATTGGAATCTGATTGCTTCTGTGGACAGGTGTCTTTTATACAGGTAACAAGCTGAGATTAGGAGCACTCCCTTTAAGAGAGTGCTCCTAATCTCAGCTCGTTACCTGTATAGAAGACACCTGAGAGCCAGAAATCTTGCCGCTTCATAGGGGATCAAATACTTATTTCACTCATTAAAATGCAAATCAATTTATAACTTTTTTGAAATGAGTTTGCTTGTTTTTTTTTGTTTTGTCTCTCACTGTAATAAACCTACCATTAAAATTATAGACTGAACATTTCTTTGTCAGTGGGAAAATTGTACAAAATCAGCAGGGGATCAAATACTTTTTTCCCTCACTGTAAAGTGTTCAGGTGCGCGAAACAGAGCATCGTGCCTGTGACATGTGAAAACCTCCATCCGCTGCCTATTGCAGTTTAAGGGGGATCTGTTGACAGGCAGCAAATATATGTCCAAACCATGCATTTTTGCCCCCAACAGCAAGTCTAAGGCCTAAGGGTGTTTCAGTATGTCCCCTAAAAATCCTTTTAAGTTTTACATTTACAGATTTTATTTAATGGCCACCCCTGTAATCTTAGTGGGTTAGGTCTTTTACGCAGTATATAATATTTTGGCACCACAAGGGTTAAACAGCAGTCCGGCTCCAGGCAAGGGAAAAAAAAAAAACCCCCTTGGCGAGTTTTGCCTCCGGCTGTTTGAAGGTCGCAGCAGCTGCGGGCGTAACCTTCAGCGCCAAGTTCCTTGTGATTTCTGCATGTAAGGATTTGGTTGCAAACCTGTCATTTTTGGTATTCGCAGAGAGACCGACGTACAATTAAGGGTTTTCGGAGGGACGGGTGTTTAGTTTATCTAGCAGCGGCTGCGTCTGGTTTTTATTTTGATGTCTGGGCTGAGAGTAAAAAAAAAAAAAAAAAAGAAGAAAAAATTGCACAATAATTAGCTTGAGACGACAAAGTACAAGAGACGGCGTGAAGCCTCGCGTCACCCGCATCCCCCCCTCTCCACCCACCAATCCTGACATTTAGGCTAATGGTCATTTTTCCAAGTCACACAGGTAGCCTGGCCGGCGGGAGGCGGAGCGGTCTGCAGACGTGGGATCTGTTTATTGAACGCAATAATGTTATTGGTTATATTGATGCAAAGACTGGATAAATATCACCAATGTGCGCTAGACGGAAAGAAAATATGTTTTACACACACAGGGGTTAGGTTATGAAAAAGTTAACAGACGCCTTTGAAAGAAAAAGTGTTACGACAAATACAACTATATGTATGTGAAAGCTGAACTTCAGGTAGATCTATAAAGAGGAAGAACCTCACCAGCACTCCAGAAATATTTCCAACATTTATTAGGAACACATAAAAGGTCACATAAGGTGAACAGCTGACCCTACATGTTCATAATAAGTGTTAGAAACATTTTCAGAATGCTGTTGACTTTTTTTCTACCTTTTTATTACAGGTTCTCCATAGTGCTTAGTTGATAGGAGGAGTTGAGCAGAGTGAAATAGATGAAGCTCATCAGTCCTTCTGCTTGTTTTTGTTCAGCTGGCTTGCCTACTGGGACAAAATGTATTTATTTATTTTTTCTTTTTCTTGCTAGAAATTACTATTACACATCTCCCTTGAAAAAAATAAATTTCAGGAAAAAAAAAAAAAAAAACTAAAATAAATGAATTTTAGGGTAAACACTATTATTCCCAATTATTTGGTAAAATATTGGTTTGCATCGAGTAAATACAGTGGCTTGCGAAAGTATTCGGCCCCCTTGAACTTTTCAACCTTTTGCCACATTTCAGGCTTCAAACATAGATATAAAATTTACATTTTTTGTGAAGAATCACCAACAAGTGGGGCACAATTGTGAAGTGGAACGAAATCTATTGGATATTTTAAACTTTTTTTTAGCAATTAAAAAACTGAAAAGTGGTGCGTGCAAAATTATTCGGCCCCTTTACTTTCAGTGCAGCAAACTCACTCCAGAAGTTCAGCGAGGATCTCTGAGGCTGGGTTCGCACTGGTGCGACACGACAGCCGTCCTACTTTGGATCCGACTTTGCCCTGCGACATGAAGCCGGCATATGTCCGACTTTCAATGAACGGGGATCCGACTTGGATCCCCGCCAATGCCTGGAACTGTGTTTGGTATGAATCTTTAGGGGGAACTCCGCACCAAATTTTAAATAAAAAACCGGCATGGGTTCCCCCTCCAAGAGCATACCAGGCCCTTGGGTCTGGTATGGACCTGAAGGGGAACCCCCTACGCCGAAAAAACGGCGTGGGGGTCCCCCCAAATCCATACCAGACCCTTATCCGAGCTCGCGGCCGGACAGGAATGGGGGTGGGGACGAGCGAGCGCCCCCCCTCCTGAACCGTACCAGGCCGCATGCCCTCAACATGGGGGGGTTGGTGCCTTGGGGGAGGGGGGGCGCACTGCGGGCCCCCCCACCCCAAAGCACCTTGTCCCCATGTTGATGAGGACAAGGGCCTCGACAACCCTGGCCGTTGGTTGTCGGGGTCTGCAGGCGGAGGGCTTATCGGAATCCGGGAGCCCCCTTTAATAAGGGGGCCCCCAGATCCCGGCCCCCCACCCTATGTGAATGAGTATGGGGTACATGGTACCCCTACCCATTCACCTAGGGAAAAGTGTCAAAAAAAAAAAAACAGTACACAGGTTTCAAGATTAATTTATTAGGCAGCTCCGGGATCTTCTTCCGATTTCGGGGGGGAGGGGGTGTCTTCTTCCGACGTCTCCCGGTGTTCCGCCTCTTCTCCCGGGCCCCGCCGCTATCTTCCAGCTCTTTTGCCAGCAGGGGGCCCCGGTCTGCTGCCGCTGTCTTGTCGCCACTTATTCTCTTCATCTCTTCTTCCGATGTTGACGCGACGCTCTCTCCGGCTGGAATGCTCTCTGTGCGCTCTGCTATGGCTTATATAGGCGGTGACCACGCCCCCTTATGCCGTCACAGTCCCTGGGCATGCTGGGACTGTGACGGCATAAGGGGGCGTGGTCATCGGGTTATGACCACGCCCCCTAAACGTCAGTCCCAGCATGCCCAGGGACTGTGACGGCATAAGGGGGCGGGGTCACCGCCAGAAGAAGAGAAGAGGGCAGAAGACCGGGCTCCTCCGCTATAGCAAAAGAGCAGAAAATAGCGCAGGAGCCCGGCAGAAGACCAGGAGAGCGCGGAGAAGAACCGGAGAGACCCCCGAAGAGAAGAAGGCAGCAGACCGGGCTCCTCCGCTATAGCAAAAGAGCAGAAAATAGCGGAGGAGCCCCGCAGAAGGCGCGGAGAAGAACCGGAGAGACCCCCGAAGTTGGAAGAAGACCCCCGGAGCTGTCTAATAAATTACTTTAAAAATCTGTGTAGTTTTTTTTATTTAATTGACACTTTTTCCCTAGGTGAATGGGTAGGGGTACGATGTACCCCATACTCATTCACATAGGGTGAGGGGCCGGGATCTGGGGGCCCCCTTATTAAAGGGGGCTCCCGGATTCCGATAAGCCCCCCGCCCGCAGACCCCAACAACCAACGGCCAGGGTTGTCGGGAAGAGGCCCTTGTCCTCAACATGGGGACAAGGTGCTTTGGGGTGGGGGGGCCCGCAGCGCGCCCCCCTCCCCAAGGCACCAGCCCCCCCTATGTTGAGGGCATGCGTCCTGGTATGGTTCAGGAGGGGGGGCGCTCGCTCGTCCCCACCCCCATTCCTGACCGGCCGGGCTGCGTGCCCAGATAAGGGTCTGGTATGGATTTGGGGGGACCCCCACGCCGTTTTTTCTGCGTAGGGGGTTCCCCTCAAGGTCCATACCAGACCTAAGGGCCTGGTATGCTCTTGGGGGGGAACCCATGCCGGTTTTTTATTTAAAATTTGGCGCGGAGTTCCCCCTCAAGATCATCTGAGCACAAGTCGCGTGCCGAAGTCGGATCATGCGAGACGGCGATCTGACTTCAGTGATAGTCAATAGGCTGAAGTAGGATCAAAGTCGGACCAAAGTAGTACAGGGAGCATTTCTAAAGTCGGAACGACTTGTGTCGGACCAGTTAGGACGGCTCCCATAGGGAAACATTGGATTTCACACGTCATGCGACATGAGCTCCCAATGTCGGAGCGTTTGTCGGACCAGTGTGAACCCAGCCTGAATGATCTAATGTTGTCCTAAATGACTGATGGTGATAAATGGAATCCACCTGTGTGTAATCAAGTCTCTGTATAAGTGCACCTGCTCTGTGATAGTTTCAGGGTTCTGTTGAAAGCGAAGAGAGCATCATGAAGACCAAGGAACACACCAGGCAGGTCCGTAATACTGTTGTGGAGAAGTTTAAAGCCGGATTTGGATACAAAAAGATTTCCCAAGCTTTAAACATCCCAAGGAGCACTGTGCAAGCGATCATTTTGAAATGGAAGGAGTATCAGACCACTGCAAATCTACCAAGACCTGGCTGTCCCTCTAAACTTTCAGCTCAGACAAGGAGAAGACTGATCAGAGATGCAGCCAAGAGGCCCATGATCACTCTGGATGAACTGCAGAGAACTACAGCTGAGGTGGGAGAGTCTGTCCATAGGACAACAATCAGTCGTACACTGCACAAATCTGGCCTTTATGGAAGAGTGGCAAGAAGAAAGCCATTTCTCAAAGATATCCATAAAAAGTCTCGTCTAAAGTTTGCCACAAGCCACCTGGGAGACACACCAAACATGTGGAAGAAGGTGCTCTGGTCCGATGAAACCAAAATCAAACTTTTTGGCCACAATGCAAAACGATATGTTTGGCGTAAAAGCAACACAGCTCATCACACTCAACACACCATCCCCACCGTGAAACATGGTGGTGGCAGCATCATGGTTTGGGCCTGCTTTTCTTCAGCAGGGACAGGGAAGATGGTTAAAATTGAGGGGAAGATGGATGCAGCCAAATACAGGACCATTCTGGATGAAAACCTGTTGGAGTCTGCAAAAGACCTGAAACTGGGACGGAGATTTATCTTTCAACAAGACAATGTTCCCAAACATACAGCAAAATCTACAAAGGAATGGTTCACAAATAAACGTATCCAGGTGTTAGAATGGCCAAGTCAAAGTCCAGACCTGAATCCAATCGAGAATCTGTGGAAAGAGCTGAAAACTGCTGTTCACAAACGATCTCCATCCAACCTCACTGAGCTCGAGCTGTTTTGCAAGGAAGAATGGGCAAGAATTTCAGTCTCTCGATGTGCAAAACTGATAGAGACATACCCCAAGCGACTTGCAGCTGTAATCGCAGCAAAAGGTGGCTCTACAAAGTATTAACGCAAGGGGGCCGAATAATTTTGCACGCCCCACTTTTCATTTTTTTATTAGTTAAAAAAGTTTCAAAAATCCAAAAGATTTCGTTCCACTTCACAATTGTGTCCCACTTGTTGGTGATTCTTCACAAAAAATAAAAATTTTATATCTTTATGTTTGAAGCCTGAAATGTGGCAAAAGGTTGAAAAGTTCAAGGGGGCCGAATACTTTCGCAAGCCACTGTAGATGCAAAACATGCCAAACATTGCTCAAGCCCTTGAAGTCGCAACAAAATAAACTATGGTACCCAAAACTTAGGCAACACTTCAAAACCCTTTACAGGTTATTTTAACCACTTCAATTCTGGAAGGGGCCATTTTATTTGCGATACGGCATTGCGTTACTTTAACTGACAATTGTGCGGTCGTGGGACGTTGTACCCAAATAAAATTTACGTCTTTTTTTTTTTTTTTTTTCCCACAAGTAGAGCTTTCTTTTGGTGATATTTGATCACCACTGCGGTTTTTATATTTTGCACAATAAACAAAAAAGGACCGACAATTTGGAAAAATAAAAAATATTTTTCCTTTCTGCTATCAAACATATCTGATAAAGAAAATTACATTTTTTACATTTTTTTTTTTTTTTTATCAGTCTAGGCCAATATATATTCTGCTACATATAATCCCAATAAGCGTATACTGATTGGTTTGCGCAAACATTATCACCTCTACAAACTGGGATATTTTTATGGCATTTTTATTTGTTTTACTAGTAATGGCGGCGATCAGCGATTTTTTTTATTTTTTTTATTTTTTTTTCATATGATGGCTTATGGGCGGGAAGTGGTTAATATCCAAAGCAAGCTCCCCCCATCCCTCCATGTCTATGCTTTATTTTGCTTGAGAAATCACTTTTAAAAAACGCCACCCTAGCATTTCTGGCTGTGGCCATCTTGAGTAAGGGCAAATGATTCATGTAGCATTTACTACTTGGAATCAATCTGGCCTTAGCTCAGGCAGGTGAGTGTGCTTAGCTGAAATGAAAACCACCTCCCCTCCTGAAGACTTCTGGGATGTTTGACCTTATTTACCTGGGCCAGGAAGTAACTAAAGAAATATATATAAAAAAAAAAAAAAAAGATTTAAAACAAATAAATTTGGTATACTTTTCTATCTATTTACTAATGCTTGCAGCATAAGGATTAAAAATAATCGATGTTGATTGGGTGAGCGAAGTTCCTCTTTAAGGCAGACTGCTGTGTCATTTACAGGAGCCCACTGAACTCCATCTTACTATGGAACAAGGCCGGCAGAAAGACCCGGTGGGGAGGGAAAAGGAGAAGGTATTATATGCTGCGCACATTACACTTCAGCTTTAAAGCTGCTATTCAGTTACCAGGAAATGTATCACAGAACGGCGCAGAAACACTGCAAATGTAGGAGAATTGGGGTTATTTCTTTTAACCTACATTTTTCAGTAGATGGGAAAAGGGGAATCATTGAAGATCTCATATTTCACAGGAATAGAAGTTTTATAAGGAAAAGCTGAGAACAATAAACTCCAAAGGGGAATGACTCAGCTCGACCTCGTGGTAATTGCAGTGGAAATTAAAGCGGAAGAAAGGTTTTATTTTTTTCTTTTTTTTTTCTTATACTTTTATCCTGCCACGCATTCAATTTTTTTTTTTTTTTTCGCAAACAGTACAATTTAAAGGTACACACCAGTCCAACATAACAGTACTGCAATTTAACCACTTACAGACTGGAACATTTTCCTGCTTAACAACCAGGCCATTTTTTGCGATACAGCACTGCATCGCTTTAACTGTCAATTGTGCAGCTGTGCGACGCTGTACCCAAACCCCAAAATTTACTTCCTTTTTTTCCCCACAAATAGAGCTTTCTTTTGGTGATATTTGATCGCCTCTGCGTTTTTTGTTTTTTTTAAATTTTTTACGCTATAAACAAAAAAAGAGCCGACAATTTTGAAAAAAAGAAACTATTTCTTTTTGCTCTAATAAATATCCCCAAAAATGTTTTAAAAAAACGAATTTATTCATCAGTTTAGGCCAATATATATTCTACATATTTTTGGTAAAAAAAAAAAAAATCGCAATAAGCCTACAGTGGAACCTTGGATTACGAGCATAATCCGTTCCAGGAGTATGCGTCTAATCCAAAGTACTCGCATATCAAAGCGAGTTTTCCCATTGAAGTCAATGGAAACTAAAATAATTTGTTCCACATTGACTTCAATGGGATGCAATACCGCATCCCGGCGGGGGGGGGGGGGGGGGCGCGGGGGGGCGCCGGAGAGCCTCGGAAACGGCCGAAAAGGCCTGAGGACACTTCGGCTGACCTCGGAAAGACTTCCTACCCGAGATTTGCTGAGGTCAGCCGTGCTGTACTCGGGCCTTTCCGTGCATTTCCGAACGTGACGTTCGGCTCTGCTCGGCTCCGCCCCAACCCACCCGCCACAGGCCAGAAGCGGTACTGCACACCGCTTTGGCATGAATCGTGCTTGTTTTGCGAGACAACACTCGCAAAATGAGTTACGATTTTTAAAAATACAGTGCTTGTATTGCAAAACGCTCGTTAACCTCGTTACTGGCAATCCGAGGTTCCTCTGTATATTGATTGGTTTGCACAAAAGTTATAGCATCTACAAACTATGGGAAAGCTTTTCGGATTTTTTTTTTAACTAGTAATGGTGGGGATCTGTGATTTTTAGCGGTACTGCGACATTGCAGCGGACAGATCGGACACTTTTGACACATTTTGGGACCATTGAAATTTATACAGTGTTCAGTGCTATAAAAATGCGCTGATTACTGTGTAAATGTCACTGGTAGGGAAGGGGTTAACACTAGGGGGTGATCAAGGGGTTAAATGTGAGTGTTTCTTACTGTGGGGGGATGGGACTGATTGGGGGAGGAGACATATCGTTGTTCCTACTTACTATAAACAAATGATCTGTCTCCTCTCCCCTGACAGAACAGGGATTTGTGTGTTTACACACACAAATCCCAGTTCTGGCGTTCGCGCCCGCCGGCCACGCACAACTGGTCCCCCTGCTGTGCAGCGGGCACTGATGGGCCTGACAGTCAGCGGTGGCAGACCAGGTGTGGGCCGCGGGTTGCTGACCCCTGCTGTTTATTAAGGGATGTGGTGCTGACTTTCTTAGCCATACTCATATATTTCTATTGATCTCTCTGCTTTACAGGTCATAGTTAGATTCTCAGCCTGTAATGCAGCCCATAGATTATGCAATTTTTTTTTTCTTTCCACCAAGGGTGGCACTATTGTGTTCTGCCGGTGGGAAGCCTTCCCTGCCAGTAGAACACAATGATTGGTGCTGCTGACTTTAGCCGGTGGCACTAATGACTTCGACAGATCATCCTGTGTACAACCAGCCTGCCTATACATGGATATTGATTGGATATTGGATATCCATTATTATTGCTTATTGATTGCTTATTGATTGGATATCACCACCTGTCTGAATAAAAGCCCCGTCGTGTTGCTGGCTCCTGCCAACCCTTTTAAGGGGGTTCTGAATGATGGAAGGAAGAATTTGTGATCCATGTGCCTGCTGTAATTGGCTGTCACGGTAGTCACATGATCAGTAGCCCCTCCCTTCATAAACGGTGAACCCGGACCCATCTGTGATAAGTTTGCTAGGCGTGCACTGTAAGCATGCTTTCAGCACAGAACTGTGGTGCGCTAATTGATGCATGTGTGCTGCACGTGGGCATTTTAGCCAAATAAACTCATCGATTTAACGGTTTCCCATTCAAGGCATGCCGTGAATAATAACTCCGTTGCTTGTGCTCTCAACTGAACTGTCAAGCTATCAAATAGCTGGTGTCATAACTGATCACACGTACAGAGCCATGGCACCTGCAGATCAGACAGAGGCTAAGATGGCAGCTTCTTTGGCTGTAAAGGAAAGAAAAATTTAGTTTCCGCTTTAAGGCCCGCCCGCCCTGCTGCCACACATGCGTTAGGCAATTGGCAAGACATTAATGTTAAAGTTATATAGGCCAGAAAATTGGACTAAAATGTTACTAAACCCCGAACCCTGCATTAAGTATATTTTGGTCTCCCACAGTACACAGAACATGGAAATGCAATTTGTTTTAGTAAATATAAACGGCTAAATACCTTTTCCCATCAGCAGTATATAGCAGTATTGTGACTTCTATCAGTGTCTGGTTAAAGCTTGTAGGCGGAGTTTTCACTCTCCCCTGACTGTCCTATGAGGCTGCAGGAACCCCTGACCCTCTGGACGTTGCTGACTTGGCTGGCACTGGTACCCTGTACTGATCGCAAGCAAAAAAACCAAAAACTAAACCTCTCTGGCAATACACACCAAACTGAGCATGTGCAGAGTGACCCCGAGGCTCTGTTCTGTCAGGAGATGGATTGTGGACAGTGGAAGAAGGGGAGGATCAGAGAAGATAGGATCGGACAGCATTTTTAGACAATGTGGAGGGTTAACCCTTTGAGTTCCACAGTGAGTATAACACAGGCCTGCTTTACTGCATATACAGACTGATTTTACTGTTGTGGGTTTAGTAACACTTTAACACACTCTAAATTTGGTATTGGTATCTAGACTTCAAGGCCCCCCCCAGATTCGTTGGGTTAACCCTGCTGCATGCCGGAGATCAGGCTGAGAGTGGGAGGGGTCTGTACCATGAACCGAGCCGGCTGTGTGGCAATGCACGGTGCTGCCGTAATGCGGACAGAAGGAAGTTCTAATTTGCTGCTTCGTGTTTTGATGCAACGAGATTCTAAGTCAAGGCTTTGGCCGGCCTTGTGATTTTCTGTAGATGGCTCACAGATCAAACCCGCAATCCAAGATAGAAAAATTCAGAAAGTTCCAGCTTCAGTAAACAAACTCAGTGTGCTTTTTCACAGCCTGTCTCGGATTGTGTGCCAGTGTTACGTCTCTGCTGTAATGAACAGGAGCCGGTGTATTGAAAACAAAGATAACGGCTGGTGTGTGGAGGCCTCTCCGGAAGATGCCGTCGCTGATGGCTTAACCACTTGCCTACCGGAGCTATTTTTTTACATTTGTTTGCACACATGTTAAAATCCGCATTGTTTGCATGAAATTACTGTAAACCCCCCCCCCCCCCCCAAAAAAAAAGTATGTTTTGGAAACAGGCTCTGTAGAACAAAATGGTGGGTGTTGGAACTTTTTTATGTCGCGTGATATTTGCGCAGCTATTTTCAAACATAATTTCAGGAAGCAATGCACTAAAATTAATTTTAGTCAAAACAAACACATTATTTATATCCATTATTTGGTAAAAATATGAAAGATTGGGTTGTGTTGAGTAAATGGATACCAAACATGTCAAGTCTTAAAATGTCACATGCCTGTGAAATCGCAAAAAAAAAAGATGGTACCCAAAATTCTCCATAGTCTTTTATAGGTTATCAGTTTACAGTGAACCGTGAATTGCAGCCCTAGAATTATTGCTGTCACTCAGATGTCTGACAATACCTCACATGTGACGCATTTGATGTTTACATACATGTTCTCGCCCTATGCTGCGCTTATTGTATGGGGGTGCTTAAAAAAAATGTTTTGATCATTTTTATTTTATCATTTTTTATTTATTTTTTAAAAAAATTTTTACCTCATTTTTTAACTCTATCATAGGGAGGCTAAAAAGTCCCCATGTGAAAGCATGTGCAGGTGACAGGTCCTCTCCGTCGCAGCTACTCAAGCACAGATTGTGCTTGAATAGCTGTATCCTCTGCCTCACCAGTCAAGTTAAAGACAGCTGTGGACATAATGTAATGCACATTGCTTCCCAGGTCATTAATCGCAGGAGGGATCGGGGAATGGAGGTGTCCCATGGTTCGGGGCTCTCTGAAGGAATGGGAGAGCCTGAGAACCGCTGTGGTTGCCGTTGATGAGCGGCGCACATTGAGAACCCTGTAAAAGTGCTTGAGTGGCTCTTGAGCTGGCCAGATCCATATATTTTTTTTTTTTTTTTTTTAATCGGAAAGTCTTTCAAAGGCTCCTTAAGCCGGTACCCAGCTTGCAGCAGTCTACTTGTCTACCATACCATTTATGAACATACCTAGGTAGACGGGTGGTTAAAGGGGAACTCTGCAATGTCACTACACAGTTTTAGGTTTTAGAAAGAAATCTGCACAGTACCTGCGCTGGATTGCAGAGCGGTGAGACTGCAGGGGGGACAGCGCAGAGCGAGTATTGCCAGCAAGAGCTGCTGTATGCATGTTTTTAGGTCTATGTAACCTCTTATTTAGTCCCTTTTGGTCTGTTAAAGGGTTAGTTCCCCCTTACCAAAAAGCCCACTTTGCGGTCCCATATGGGTATCTAGCAGCATAGTGAGCTTAAGCCTACCTTCCAGCCTTCTACAGTCTGTGATGACTCTGCCCTGAGTTATTGAAGGGATGGAATAGCTTGTTGGCTCCAGCGCCCTCTAGAGCTTCGGAAGGGAGTGTGCCATCCTGTACCTTCTGGCTGCACATGTGCAGCGTGTTCTCCCCCCTCTGAGCTCAGCCGCTGTGACAGAAAACCGCACACACTGTCCATGTACAGCCTGAAAGAACAGGACACTTTCTCCCCTGCCACTAGGGGGTGCTGGTCCCAATGGCAGTTCCATCTCTGCAATCACAGGCTGTAGAAGATTTTAAGAAGGCTTAATTAGGTTTTGACCTGCATTCGGTAACCACCTGAAGATTTACTCCATTCCCCCCCCCCCCCCAACCCTTCCTGACCAGGCCATTATTGGCGGTACAGCACTGCATTACTTTGACAATTGCGCGGTCATGTGACGCTGTCCCTAAAAAATATTATTTAAAAAAAAAACGTTTTGTAAAGTAATTTTTCTTCTTCACCGATGGGCGCTGCTGGTCCCTGGCGACCGGCCTCGCTGCTGGTCCCTGGCGGGGCCGCGCTGCTGGTCCCTGGAGAGGCCGCGCTGCTGGTCCCTGGCGAGGCCGCGCTGCTGGTCCCTGGCGAGGCCGCGCTGCTGGTCCCTGGCGAGGCCGCGCTGCTGGTCCCTGGAGAGGCCGCGCTGCTGGTCCCTGGAGAGGCCGCGCTGCTGGTCCCTGGAGAGGCCGCGCTGCTGGTCCCTGGAGAGGCCGCGCTGCTGGTCCCTGGAGAGGCCGCGCTGCTGGTCCCTGGAGAGGCCGCGCTGCTGGTCCCTGGAGAGGCCGCGCTGCTGGTCCCTGGAGAGGCCGCGCTGCTGGTCCCTGGCGAGGCCGCGCTGCTGGTCCCTGGCGAGGCCGCGCTGCTGGTCCCTGGCGAGGCCGCTCTGATGGTCCCTGGCGAGGCCGCTCTGATGGTCCCTGGCGAGGCCGCTCTGATGGTCCCTGGCGAGGCCGCTCTGATTGGCATCACTGTTGGGCACTATTGGGGCCCAACAGTCCTCTGATAATCCGTGCCCTGATTATACCCTGTGAGGAAATGCCTCTGACCGGCTCCTCTCCTCTCACACTCTGTCAATCCGAGGTAAGGAATGCCGATAACCATTGATTGGACACAGCTGATCACATGGGTAAAGAGCATCGGCTCTTTACCAAGATTGGTGATGCGCCATGCCCCTGGGACAGAGCACGCCACCAATCTCAGCGCTACGCGTGCCGAGAGTGGGACAACAACATATGACGTCGTCCCAGAACAATAGACGTTTGTCAGTAGGGCGGGCGGAAGATGGTTAATGAGGTTTTGGCTTGTGTTCTGAGATTTGAAAAGAGAGCCCTGGCTAGAAGCGACGTAGTGTGCTACACCAATTACCTGTACCCATATGGGAGAGCACAGTGTGCTTTTTGGTAAAGGTGAATAAACCCGTCAAATATACCGTTGAAAGTATTTTGACATTGAAATAAGCAAGGCTTGTCTGCGGAATAAAAATGTTGATTTATTACATCTTAAAAAATGGGTTTTCTGGATTGTCTTCTCCAGCGTGGACTATGGAGCGTTTCTCCAACAAACAACACCGATCAATATTATAAGAATCTGAGAATCTCTGTAACTCCACAGCTTCTGGCGCGTTGGCCGCCTACCAGTTCCCTTACCAGCTGAGCAAGAAAAGTCAATTTTAGATAGATGTGTTTTGTTTGCGGAAACCAGTAATTTTATTGGCCTCGTCAGACACTTCTGGGCCTGGCTGCAGACAAGTGCCTGACCCGCCGTATTAACTCGTATTATTGTAGCTAAACGCAAGCCACCACTTGGAGCCCTTTCCAGCTTCTGCTTCCAGGGTTGAGAATTCCTGCTGTCTGCGGCCTGTCTGGGTCGCGCTCCTCGTCTGCAGCTCTGCACATCTCTCTGGGCTTGTTTCATAAGGGAGGTTCTCTTTTTATACCTCTATACAGAACAGGTGCAGGTGATAGTTTGCCGGTGACCTTCTGCTGCTGCACACTAGAGGCTTTCTTCAGGCTTCATCTACAGACCAAAGATATCTTTTTAACTCAAACCATTCCATTTTCATTACATATCTTATTTTAGATCCAGTGACACCGTTACTGGGTCTCTATGCTTCTTTATGCAATGTGGCCAGGTTACGGCTGGTGGGTGGAGCTGGGAGGGTTCTGTACGTAGCGTCCTAAGGCAGGCAATAGATTGTGATTTTGTGCATGACCTTTTCCCTAGCTGGGGGACGGAACGCAACACCACAGAGTGGACCTAGACTGGCCCTCAGAGGGGTGAGCTTGCAGCGGACAGCCCCAGAGAGGAGGCAGCGAGATAGATGTATAGACTATTTGGGAAGGATCAATTCCCCAGTACAGCCGTTTGCTTTTCGAGTATGTTTGGCTGTGCTGGCCCAGCTGCCCCCCATATGTAACATTTTAAAGCGGATCTTGGCCGCATCTGAGCACCAAAAACACAAATTCATTTTTAATATTTAAAGCGACCCCCCCACCCTCAATCCATCCATCCATCAATGTCTCCATGCTTTGTTTTGTTGATAAATCACTTTTAAAAACAATCTCCTGGCGTTTTTGGCCGTGGCCATCTTGAGTAAGGGCAAATGATTAATGTAGCATTTACTTCCTGGAATCCATCTGGCTTTAACTCGTGTAGGCAGGAAAGTGAACTTAGCTGAGAAAACCCCTCCTCTCCTCCTCCTCCCCTCCTGAAGACTCCTGGGATGTGTGACATCATTTGCCCAGGCAAGAAGCCAGGAAGTAACTGAGAAAAATGTACAAAAAAATAGTTCAAAACAAGTAAATGTGATATACTTTCCTATCTGTTTACTAATGCTAGGAGCATGTGGATTAAAAATAATCAATGTTGATTGAGAGAGTGAAGTTCCACAGTAGCTGGGGGTGGGGTGGAGTGAAGAGCAATGGCAATGGGGTGGAGTGAAGAGCAATGGCAATGGGGTGGAGTGAAGAGCAATGGCAATGGGGTGGAGTGAAGAGCAATGGCAATGGGGTGGAGTGAAGAGCAATGGCAATGGGGTGGAGTGAAGAGCAATGGCAATGGGGTGGAGTGAAGAGGAGGGCAACCTCAGCACTCCAGCTGCAGTAAAACTACAAATCCCATTGCGCCTTTGGCAGTCATGCCTGTGGCTGTCAGTCCTGCAGTGCCTCATGGGATTTGTAGTTGCACCACCTATGGTGTGCCAAGGTTGCCTACCCCTGCTATGAGTCTGCTGACCTCACACCCAGGATAATGAGCGTTACCCTGAATAAAGCCCGGGTTTGTACATAGAATTCTGGGCCCGAATAGCGCTTGGGGTCAACCCCAAGCAGGACCTATCTTATTCTGGGCCTGCACCTGGCTGTTAAGACTTGCCAAGAAATAGCTGGTCTTGTCCTCGTTCTAAACTCCTCTTCTTCCTCTCTAGGTGGAAATCAGCCGGCGGGTGACTCTGGAGGAGCTGCCTCCTGTACTCGTTCTGCACCTCAAACGCTTCGTGTTCGAGAAGACTGGCGGCTGCCAGAAGCTGGTGAAGAATATTGAATACCCCGTGGATCTGGAAATTGGTAAAGGTGAGAGGAGGGGGGGGGGGGGGGGGTGATCGAAAAAAAAAAAAAAAAAAAGAATCTCACTTTCCTAATCCTCATGCTTGTTCCAGATCAGTGACTTGGTTGCATAGTCATTGGACCAGTATAATAGCCAGGCAAATAGCATTTTCATATGGAGATCATAAATGTTGGCCTCCATGTTTTTCTCTGGAAAGTTTTACTTTACCACTTGAACCCTGGAAGGTTTTTACCCCCTTCTTGACCCGGGTATTTTTTTTTTTTTTTCTATTCGGTATTGTGCTACTTTTAACTGGTCATGCAAAACTGTACCCAAATGGAATTCTATCGTTGTTTGTTTTTTGTTTTTTTGTTTTAGTTTTTTTCACACAAATAGTTGTCTTTTGGTGATATTTCATCACCTCTGGGTTTTTTATTTTAAAATAATATCAACGAAAACAAATTATATTTTCTACTTTCTGTTACAAAACATATCCAATCAAATCAAATGTGTTCATTAATTTAGGAAAAAAATGTATTCTGCCACATGTCTTTGATCAAAAAAAATTCTAACTTGTTAAATGTTTTCATGTTTTTAATGTTGTTGTCTCCTTACTTATGTAGATTTGCTTTCTCCTGGAGTAAAAGGCAAGATATTTAAAGGCCAAAGGACCTACAGGCTCTTTGCAGGTAAGTGTCATCAGTGGGTCTAAAATATGCTGCTTATATTTTTGAAGAATATAAATGACTTCAGTTAAATTGACCCTCTTATTTAGGGTTTTTTATATTTACATTCTAAAATATATATTTTTTTATTACTATTGACAAAAGAATTAGTGTCTACATGGCCGGTCTTAATATGAATATTATTGGTATTTATATCTAATACAATGAAAAATAATCAAACAAATATGGTTGACACTTCCCCCCTAGTGCTCATGAAATCACCAAAATATTTTAGAACTATATAAGCAGCCACTATAATAACAATAATCTCAAAATATGCTACAGTGAATACTCGAACATTAGTGGCGCTAAACGATCACAAAAGCTGAGTATAATAATTGTGACCCTGCTGAATACCGTCACCACACCCCATTTTCACCCAATTTTCTGCAGCATATCGCAATGCACACTAAAGAAACTGGAATCCAATAACACACAGCATTGGCTTCGGTGAACTTCTAAATAACGTCCAACATTGGTGTTGGTGGACACAGTAAAAAAAAAACCAACATTGATATCAGTGGGTGCAATAATAACCCCCCAGCCTTGATATCGGTGGATGCAATAATAACCTCCAACGTTGGTGTCGGACGCAGTAGTAACCCCCCCAGCACGATATCTGTGTGTGTGTCAGGAGATGTAGTAAACACCCCCACCCCCCCCAGCACTGATGACAGGAGAACTTCAAACATTGGTGTTGGTGGACGCAGTAATAACCCCCAGCATAGAAATCAGTAAACAAGTAATGACCCCTGTCGTTTGTGGGTGCAGTACTAGCCCCCAGCATTGATATCAGTGGACACAGTAATAACCTCCAGCATTGGTGTCAGTGGATGCAATAATAACCCCCCCACAATTCGTATCAGTGTACCACTAATAACCCCCAACATTGTTGTCAGGTGACTTGCACAATCACCTCCACTGCTAATAAGTCCCATGGGCATTTGGTCTGTGTGCGTTTACAAAGTTTAGGGACTGAGATACAATGCACCTAAGCCTCTGTCTAGCTCTTTTATTGTAGTTGTTGGGCTGAAGGGCACCTTAAAGCGGAGTTCCACCCAAAAGTGGAACTTCCGTTCATTTGTCTCCTCTCTCCCTCCAGTGCCACAATTGGCACCTTTCGGGTGTGAGGGGGGACAGGATACCTGTCTTTGACAGGTATCCTGTTCCCACTTCCGGGAGTCCGGGCCGCGGCTCGTGACATCACCGCGGGCCTCCCTCCTCCCCCTGTTGCCGGGCCAGTAGGAGAGAGGAGCGAGGCCTCGCGCATGCACAGTAGGGTTCTTGGCGTGAAGCCGTAAGGCTACACTGCCGGGGTACCCTTACCCGCAATGGCGGCAGCGGCACCCGACAGCTGATGTAAACATCAGCTGCAGTGCCGACATTGCGGGACTCCAGGACAGGTAAGTGTCCTATTATTAAAAGCCAGCAGCTGCAGTATGTGTAGCTGCTGGCTTTTATTTTTATTTTTTTGAGCGGAACACCGCTTTAAATGCTCTAGATCAAAATGGCTGCACTTTGGCCAAGTGCCTATTGAGGTCGTAATGTCCTGTGTATCCCTTCTGTTGTGCCCGCACCCTTTTGACTGTTTTTTTTTTTTTTCAGTTGTGTACCACCACGGAAACAGTGCCACCGGCGGCCACTACACTACAGACGTCTTCCAGATCGGTCTCAACGGCTGGCTGCGTATCGATGACCAGACTGTCAAAGTGATAAGCCAGGTCCATGTGGTGAAACCGACTGTAGAGCGCACGGCCTACCTCCTGTATTACCGCCGCGTAGACCTGCTGTGAACTCCGCTTGGCGCTGTGTGAGCTGGCGCGCCGCGCAAGACGCCTGCTTCATAGACACACGAATCACCTCTCTCTCTCTCTAGTTTCACTTCCTTTTAACTCTCTACTCTTTTTGAGTGATCTTCCTTCTCCGCTTCTTCCGAGCTTTTCCTTAAGACTTTGTTTTCCCCTCTCTTGAAAACATTTTTTTTTTAGAGTAGAATTCAAGAAATGTCTGAATCTGATTCACTTTGCATCCTTCCTGAACGAGGGGAGGTGGCAAAGGGTAAAAGTTCCTTCTTAAAAAAGATTTAAGCACAGATGTGACTTGTAAAAAACACAAATTATGTCTAATCTCCAGCAAAAAAAAATGTTTTTCTTTAGTTTTGGATGTCGCAAGGAAGTGTTGGAACCTCTGTCGGGTTTTAAAACTTTACTGTTGTACCGGCTCCTCTCCTGGACTAAAATGGCTTACTCATGTCACTGCACACCGTGAGCTTCTCACAATGTGCATTAAAAGCTGCAGCAAATCAGAGCCCGCCTCATTTGCTTGCTGGTGGATATCTGGCATCTTCTAGTTCAGGAGTCCCCAAAGTTTCTAAGCAAAGGGCCGGTGTACTGTCCTTCAGGCTTTAAGCGGGGGCAGACTTTGGTCAGTAGGAGTAGAAAATGCCTGAACATTATTGCCCTGTCATTGGTTTCAATGGGAGAACTAGTGCCTCATTATTGGTATTAATGGAAGAATAATGCCCCATTGATGGTGATGGTGTCAGTAGGGGAAATAATGTCAATTGGTGAAATAGTGCCTCAAGGGCCGGATAAAGGCAAGCAAAGGGCCGAATCTGGCCCCTGGGCCGCAGTTTGGAGACCACTGTTCTAGGCCTTTTCCCTCCAGCCTGACTGTCCCTGGCCCCGCCCCTTTCATTCATTGGATTTCAGTTCTTTCAACTATAAAGGCTCAGCCTCACATGTGGGCGGTCTGTGTGCAAACAGCCTGCCTAGGAACGCCCACCCCTCCAGAGTGACACCCGCCCATCAGGGCATTTTGATATTTGCTTAACTCCTCCCATGAGCCAGCCCACTGCTTATATCAGGACTGAGGGCTCCTGAGAAGAGTACTGAGGCAGGGGGGCAGTGATGTCTTCAGGAAGCGATGTACAGCCCCCTGCCGGCCCCTCCCACCAGCCATGATCTAAGTACATTGCATAAAGAGGCACAGAGACCTGGTGATGACATCACCAGGTCTAAAATAAGGTATGAAATGGAAAAGTTTTATTTAAAATGTAATTGGCATGTTAACAGGGGGGGGGGGGGGACCTCTCATTTAAATTGTGGGGGGATATCCTCTCCCTTCCTGTTCGGTCCAATACCCGTCACCTGAACAAGAAGGGAAATTTCCTTAGACGCATTAACCTTCCCCTAACCTACAAAACACGTTTTAATTGCCGTCTCAGTTATGTCTAGAGGACCTCCCTTCTTCTGTCTGACATGCATTGTACAGAAAATGAAGGAAAATCTGGAAAAAAAATATTGACAGAGATTCTAATGTTTTTTCACTTTATCCATAACTAAAAAAAAATAAATTAAAATTTGACAGGTTTTGGAAGATTTATACTTCTATTTCTGCACGGAGGCAAGAGAAGACATAAATAGTGTCTCCAAGGAGAAAATCCCCATTTCCCTGGCTGCTTCTTCCATGACAGTGCTGTGTCCACTGGGTACAGATCCTGCTTGCTTTGTGCCCATACAATGATTTTAGCCACATTAAGAAATTTGATGAAATTAATGAAAAAAAAAAAAATTTAAGGGATCATTCACATGTGCGCCAGTAATGGCCGCCGATCTGAAAACAAATAGCAAATGGATCACTTTTCGGAGGAGTTCAACAGGCGGTGAGGAGGCCTCATTCACCTCCCTGATTTAACCCTATAAATGTGGCACCGCTACCACGTAATTGCGTTTTTTTTAATTGCACGCGGTTGCAGGGTGGCCCCATACACTTGCATGTATTGAAGGTAAAGGTGCAGTCAATAGGGTAGTTAGGACAACATCCCAGGTAAATTGTAAAGAAAGAAGCAGCCCCCTTAATGGGACTTTAAATGGCTGCAACACAATAACATCTTAAAGCGGTAGTAAACCCGCTGACAATTTTTTTTTTTTTTAATACACCTGTAAGGTAAAAGGCATAATGAGCTAGTATGCACCGCATACTAGCTCATTATGAAATACTTACCTTAGAACGAGGCGCCGGTATCTCACCTGGTCCACGCTGAGGTAGCTGACCTGTTGCCTCGGCGTGTCTTCCGGGTATCGCGGCTACAGCGCTGTGAGTGGCCGGAGCCGCGGGAGACTTCTTTCCGACAAGGTCCGGCATCTGCCAGGTTTTCAGCCGAGAATCCCCTGTGCGCATGCGCCGCTGCAGTCAGCGGCTCATTGCAAGGGGAATATCTCCTAAACCGTACAGGTTTAGGAGATATTTTTTTTTTACCTACAGGTAAGCCTTATTATAGGCTTACCTGTAGGTAAAAGTTAAAAATTTGACTATACAACCGCTTTAAGAGTGTCGACACTCACACTCTATTAAGATTTGTTATTGTGTTGCAGCCATTTTAAAGTCCCATTAAGGGGCTGCTTCTTACTTTACATCCACTTGCATGGGTCGCAAACAGCAGCGCTAACACTTCCAAATGCAGCATGCTGTTTAATTTTTCCCTGCGACCACATAACGGCACGGCACGTGTACAGCCCTAAGCCCCGGTTCAAACTGAGGCAGCGCGACTATAGAAGTCTATGCAAGTCGCCCCCAAAGTAGTACAGGAACCTTTTTCTAAGTCGGAGCGACTTGCGTCGCTCCGATTAGAACGGTTCCATTGTACAGAACGGGACGCTACTTGTCGGGCAGCTAGGTCGCCTGACAAGTCGTCCTAGTGTGTACCGACCCTCAGCGGCTGCATGCCGGTGTCCTCCTGGCTGCACAAGTGAGTGAAGCCCTAAGCAGCCCCCATAGGTTATGCAATTTTCTTGGAAAGAAAATGGCTTGATTCCCCCATCAGTACAGTCCGTGTTGATGGGGGGAATCGCTCCCACAGCGCTATTGTGTTCTGCCGGCCGGGAGCCTTCCCGGCCGGCAGAATACGATTACTGCTAGCGGCTATAGCCGCCATCAACGCATGTAAAAAATCAGACCGGCTGGTTGTACCCAAGTCAGTGGATTGATATATGTTACCAGCCTGCCCATAGATGGATCAAATCTCGGCCAGTCCCTACTGAACCGGCAGAGATTCGATTCATCTATGGCCAGCCATTTGGCTCATTTAGTTAGATTAGTATCGCTGCATCCAATAGAGGACTAAGATAAGGATGGGAAAACAGAGTTGTATTAGGGCAGGCATGATTGCCAACTGGTCATTGGGCTCCTCGCTCAGAAGCACCAAGCAGAAGCAGCATATTGACGTACAAACTTCCTTTGCCTCATTACAGCTCAGAAAAACTTTGCATAGAGTGGGGAGGAGAGTCTGTCGGGTTGTTTTTTTGCAGGCTTGTGTTCAGATTTCCCTCTTATCGTCCTACGTCCATGACTGTTGTCACTTGGACAGGAAGTGAGGAGTATCTTTCCAACCGGGACACAAGGGCATTAAAACCTGATGGGATTCATCCTCAAATCTTGCTTTCCTCCGAAGTTCCGCTATTTATAAAAGTAACCGGTGAGCCTCTAATAAACCCCATGGTAAATCTAGGCAGGGGGTCTACAAAGGGCCCTGCTATATCAGCCTTCTGCTACCAAGTAGCCGGGCAAATCGCCCCCTCCCTCCGGAGCCCAAAGATGGGTTTCAACCGGGGCAATTTAATACATTTTTTGAAGCAGCAGCTTACGGCTGGACACCTCCACCCAAACCCCTTGACGAGTAATGTTCAGCGATTTGCTGCTACAGTTCTAGGATAACTCCATGGAGAAGGTTTACTGATACTTATTAATAAAGAGAATAGATTTTTTTTCTTTTTACTTTTTTTTTTTTTCTTTTTCTTTTTTAGCGTCTAGGCTAGAAGTGGCTGCGTCGCCTTTGGGCAACCCTACACGCTTCGCCAAAGACTAAACGCACCAGCATTCAATCTTGTACATGTTAATTCCTAGTGTCCCCTTCCAGCAGACCCCCACCCCATCCCCTTCCGATGAATCCTTCACAGAGACCGCTTTTTAGAATGCCGAATCGGTAAACAGTATAAAATAATACAAAAAATAAAAAAACTTTCTCGCATTGATCAGGCGAAAAAAAAAAAAAAGGAATTCTAAGGCTTTTTCAGTGATGCTGGGTGCCTCATAGGAACTATTAATAGGTTTTAACTCCCTCCCTGCTGGACAGCGGCAGTCTTTTTAAATCGGAATGCAACCTCCAGCAGCCGAAGGCTTTAAAACTGATCGCAGACTAAAAAATACACAAAAAAAAAAAGCATTGAAAGTTAGTATAGATGAGTGATGCAACTTTACTGCCACACCACAGAAACCCCCATCCCCCCCCCCCCCCCCCCCGAAGGCGTCTGTGTACACCGGATCAGTGAACGACAAAAAAAAAAAAAGAGCAAACAAGACGATCGCTTTCTCCTTCCAGTCTGCTTCGTTTTAATTTCGCTGTCTTCGCTCTCCTATAATGTTCAGTTCCTAATTGTACACAGTTTAGTGATATTTAGGAGTACAAGGTTGTCGCTCATCAATAAAGTCACTAAGTTGGTTTAAAAGGAGACTGTTGCGCTTTCTGTTGTGCGTCGCGTGCCGCCACGGATGTGGTCTTGATGAACAGGTTATTAGATTACAGCGGAGCCGCCATCAAGCGCCCAGCCAGTTCTGGGCTTGGAATATCGTTTTAGCGAGCAATGGAACTTAATAAAGGTCAAGCGAAGTAACTGGTTTTCATTCTGCTGCAGCATGTCGCCTGGTTTTTATAGCGGTTAATAAGATTTTGTAGAACGTTTTGGTAAAGACAAAGTTCATCTTTTGCGGAAAAAAAAAAATATAGCAAATGCCCCGACGATAAAAAATGCATCTATGAATTTTTTTTTGTGCACTTTAGCCCTACAAAGCATTGCAATCATGATCAGTGGATTGTTGGTGCAATGCACAGCTTCCTGCAGGCTATTCCTTGAGAGGGGGCGCTTGATATTTGCCTGGGGGTGGACTTTAAATTTGGTTAAAGCGGAGGTCCGCCAGATTTTTTTTTTTATTATTTTAAGTCGGCTACAAATACAGCAGCTGCTGACTTTTAAAATAAGGACACTTACCTGTCGAGGGCGCCCAAATCGGTCCTCGGGTGCTGTCGCCACCATCTTCGGTAAGGGAATCAGGAAGTGAAGCCTTAAGGCTTCACTTTCTGATTTCCTACTGCGCATGCGCGAGTCGCTCTGCGCAATCCGAATGGTCACTGCTGTCTCTGGGACCTGTGTGTCTCCCAGCAGACAGTGGGGGGGGGGAAGTGGTGTAAACACCCCCCCCCCCCCCCACGGGAGTCTATGCCCGAAAGTGGGTGCAATTACCTGTATTATACAGGTATCTGCACCCCCCCCCCCCCTCTGAAAGGTGCCAAATGTGACACCGGAGGGGGGGAGGGTTCTGAAAAGCGGAAGTTCAATTTTTGTGTGGAACTCCGCTTTAAATACATTGAACATTCAAGAAAAAGGTGTACAAAAATCTTAGATTGCTTTCTTTCAATTGCAGCCACAGCCAGAGTAGAAAAGCCTGTCCCCTGCCAGAATTGCAGAGAAGAAGCCTTTGTTCTCTCTGGTAGCTAAGCAGAGGTCTGGGGTGTCCCCTGATGTGATGGAGCGATAGCTCTGCAATCGGCAAAGCTTGGGTAGCTCTGGGTTTGACTCCACAGGGGGGGGTGTGTTAAGACCTCTGCAGAGAGACCACTGCTTGCCCATAAAGTGCAAAGGTCTTTCTCTGCAGCATTCTGGCAGGGGACTTGCTTTTCTACTCGGAGAGCGTTGATCCCTGATGAGCAGGTGGATGACCGCCTGTCTGTTTCCATCCGGTTTTGATCCGCCAGATGGGGAACAGATCCCTCATCCGTCTGTTTTTGGCGAATAGGATCGGATGTCTGCGGGTTTCAGCAGACACATTTCCGTTGACATCCCCAGCTCCATAGAGAGCAATGAATGGTCCATTTGGGTCCACCTGAGAAAATGACCAGCGGACCCGATCAGTCCGTCATTGTGAAAGGGGCCTTATAGCAGGAATACACGTTTAGAAAACTGACCGATCGCTCGACCAACGAACACTGTTTCGTTGGTCGAGCGATCAGTCAGTTTTCTAAACGTGTATTCCTGCTATAAAGCCCCTTTCACAATAACGGACTGATCGGGTCCGCCTGTCAGTTTCTCAGGTGGACCTGAGAATTGTCGCCAACATTAACTAGTTCTGCTCATGCGTGATAATGTTCATTTTTTTTTTTTCAATCGGTCTTTTTTGTTCACAATATCTATATTGGGTATTACTTGCTTGGGCATCAACGAGTAGAAAATTGACCGATCGTTCGCAGCACGGAAATTTTCGCCCTATTTTCTTATCGTGTATTCCTGCCATTAGCCTCTGTTTGATCTGCAACTGCCATGGTGTCGCACATGTGATCAGCTATGACAGCAGTTACAGTCCTGGCATGCCGGGGAATGTAACTGTCACATTTGCTTGTGCTCTCAATCAAACTGTCAAGCCATCAAAGTGGCTGGTGTCATAACTGATCACATGTGCAGCACCATGGCAGTTGCAGGTCAAACAGAGGCCAAGATGGCGGCCTTCATTGGCTGAAAAAGATAGGAAGGTTTTGTTCCACTTTAAATCTGCTAAATATATTCCTACGTCATAACAAAATCGGTTCAAACTCAGTTGGGCTTCAATAAACTGGCAAAGTCGTTCTAAAAATGTTGCTGGTTTATAAAAAGGCAAAATTTTGTACACACGAAAAAGAAATGTAGTTGAGCACCTGTCAGCAAAATGCATAATGGTCAATGAAGGTGACAGAATTTTCCAGCTTGAATAATTGTGAGGATTTCCTGTATTTGATAACCAGGTAGGTGGAACCTTTTGCTCGTCTTCTGGAATGAATGTCCAAACTCCATGCAGGTAGGTGTCGAATCCAGGATGCCGGCACTGTCCAGCAAACTGTTATGTGGCCCCCCAAAGATAACAGGTTACAAATTGGAACACGCTTTTTAACCACCTCAATGCCGGGCACTTTCACCCCCCTTCCTGCCCAGGCCATTTTTCAGCTTTCAGCGCTGTCACACTTTGAATGACAATTGCGCGGTCATGTAACACTGTACTCAAATGAAATCATATTTTTTCCCCCCCCCACAAATAGAGATTTCTTTTGGTGGTATTTGATCACCTCTGGTTTTTATTTTTTGCGCTATAAACAAAAGAGCGACAAGTTTGAAAAGAATGCATTATTTTTTACTTTTTGCTATAATAAATATCCAATTTAAAAAAAAAAAAAAAACAAACAAATTTTTACCTCAGATTAGACCGATATGTATTCTACATATTTTTGGTAAAGAAAATCACAATGAGCGTAAATTGATTGGTTTGCGCAAAAGTTATAGCGTCTACAAAATAGGGGATAGATTTATGGCATTTTTATTTATTTTTTCCCCATTCATCTTTCAGGACAGCACCATAGAGAGACACCGGCTCCTCCCCTCTTAGGAAACACCGCCTTCCAATTCAATATTTAAATCTCATCTTCCCCACGGCCCCTCAGTTCAGGTGTTTCCTCCGGTGGGGAGACACTGCTTGGGAACCAAGGCGGATCAGTCAGGGAGACTGAAGCCAAACAATCTGTCTGTGGAAGAGGGGGAGTCGGGTCTCTCTAGCTCTTCCCTCTATTATTTTTTTATTCAGTCAGGTAAAGGCTGGGGAAGCCATACTTACCTGTTTTTTAACTGAATTAGCGCGCCTCAGCCTCTCTTGGAGAAAGAGACAGCTGAGGGGGTCTGTATTTCTTCTGCCTAGGGGGGCGCTGTGGGAAGTGCCTGAGTCTCTCCTGCTTGCTCAAGCAGCCAGCGTCTGAAGCTCTATGGCCGGGTCGGATGACGGGTGACGTCAGTTCCGGCGAGGGCGGGCACTTCCGACGATTCCGCGTCTTCCGGTTCCGGACGCGGAGATAGAAAACGGACCGAGCGTTCGGCTGGTGCGACCCTCTTGCCTTGCTGTAGAGTCAGCTATCGGGGGAAACGATCGACCACCATCCTCAGCGGACATGTCGGAGACAGAGGTCTCTAGAACTGCTCCAGGAGACAGTAGCACCAGCCATGCTAAGGTAAGTGGAACCCTGGGGTGGTGTTCCCTTACCTAAATCCCGATAGCTTCACGGGTGTTCTCCCCTCACTGGTGGTCGGGGGGAAGGGGAGTGTGTCTGGGACCCTGGTGGTGGTTGGTCCTGGGGGGGGCACTCCTGGTGGACCTCTGTAGAAGCACTGGTGGGATTGGGCATTTATGGCGACTCTCTCTCTCTCTTTCTTTTTCAGAAAGCCACAGAGAAAAGCAAGTCGCCTCATGGTTCAAAGAAAAAATGCCCCTCTTGTAGAGCTAGTATGGGGGAATCCTGGTCCAAGGCACTTTGCAAGGAGTGCATTGATGGATTGGTCAGGGAACAGGCAGCAGAACAGGGTACAGATCTTGCTGCATCCGTCAAGGAGCTTTCTAGCACCTTTCAGTCCTTTAAAGCACTCTTTTCCAGCTTCCAATTGCCGCAAGCCCAAAGCAGTCCTTTACCAGTGCAGCAGAGTGTTACACCTAGCCCAGTGGATACTCCCTCTGTTAGTGGAGAGAGACCAGGGGGCTCCAGAGTGGATATTGAGGAGGAGCCAGATAGCACCGCTTCAGATTCTCAAAGGGAATCGGATGTGGAGGAAGTGGATGGGGAATCCACAAAAACCTCTCGCTATAAGCTTTCCCTGGATGAAGTGGAGGAGCTCTTGGGAGCTATTCACACCACTTTGGGTATTCAGGAAGAAAAGAAAGTGTTATCGCTCCATGACCAAATGTACAAAGGTCTTGGGGAACAAAAAAGGAAGGATTTCCCAGTCCATGATGTATTGGTTGAGGCCATAAAGAATGAATGGAAAGATCCTGAGAGAAAACCTTTCTTTTCAAGGGCTTTAAAGCGAAGGTTTCCTTTTTCAGAAGGGGAGTCTCTAGTCTGGAATAAGACCCCTAGGCTGGATGCTGCTTTTTCTCAGGTTTCCAGGCAAACAGATCTGGCCTTCGAGGACATGGGGGTTCTTGTAGACCCCATGGACAGAAGGATGGACTCTCTCTTAAAAAAGTCCTGGGATTCATCACAGGGAAACCTTAAGCCTGCCATGGCGGTCACAGTAGTGGCCCGCAATATGGAATATTGGCTTACGCAGATAAAAGCGCATATTGAGGCAGGAACGCCAAAAGAGACTATTTTGGCTTCCTTCCCCATGCTACTTAAGGGTGTAGCGTATATTGCAGACGCTTCCGCCGAATCAGTGCGCATGTCCGCAAGATCTTCAGCCCTCACTAATTCGGCTCGAAGGGCTCTATGGCTTAAGACGTGGCAAGGAGACAGCGCGTCTAAAGTTAAACTCTGTGGAATTCCCCTCACAGGAGATCTCTTGTTTGGCCCAGGTTTAGAGACCGTTTTAGACCGGACGGCCGATAAGAAAAAGGCCTTTCCCATTAAAAAGAAATTTGGGGAGCAGGCTAAAAGAAAGTTTCGCCCTCAAAGAAAATTTGAAGCCCCAAAAGGAGAGCGGCAGAAAAAAGCTTGGGGGCAGAAGGGCAAGGGGCGGGGAGGGGCGATTTTTCGCCCTCCTGAACAGCCCAAGAAGACCCAATGACGGGGTAACCACGGTGGGAGGAAGATTGGGGGCCTTCCTCCCACAATGGGAGATGATCACCTCCAACCAGTTTGTGTTAGGGATCATAAGAAGAGGTTACCAGCTAGAGTTCTCAGAACCCCCTCAGCACAGACTTCTGGTCACCGAGCTGCCAAAGTGTGCAGAGAAAGCGTCAGCTCTTCTATCCTCCCTACAGGAGTTAGAGGAACAAGAGGTGATAGTGAGGGTGCCTGTAGAGGAGACAGGCAGAGGCTTTTACTCCCACATTTTTGTGGTCCGCAAGCCGTCGGGAAAATTCAGACTTATCATGAATCTGAAGCCTCTGAATGTCTCAATCACCTACAGGAAATTCCGGATGGATTCTATCTATTCGGTGAAAGCACTTCTTCCCCCAAATTGCTTCATGGCGTCAATAGACCTAAAGGACGCTTATCTGCACATTCCAGTCGCAGAAAGTTACCAGAGGTTTCTCAGACTGGCGGTGAAAACTGGGGAAGGAACGTTTCATCTACAGTTCAAAGCACTCCCCTTTGGACTATCCTCTTCCCCCCGCATCTTCACCAAAGTGATGGTGGAGGTCCTGGCTTTCTTGCGGCTCAGAGGCATCTCTGTAGTCGCGTACCTGGACGACCTGCTCCTGTTTGCTCCTTCCCCGGAGCAGTTGTACCAGGATCTTCAGGTAGCAAGAGACAGCCTAGAAAACCTGGGATGGCTCTTGAACCTGGAAAAATCCAGTTTGGTTCCGGCCCAAAAGGTCACCTTCCTGGGCTATGTACTGGATTCAACAAAACAAAAAGTGTTCCTTCCAGCAGAAAAAATCCAGAAGGTGGACAGAGCAATATTACTGCTCCAGGGCAGCAGTCAGATCTCAGTAAGGAAAGCAATGTCAGCGCTGGGCTTACTGACTTCCACGCTTCCGGCGGTTCAGTGGGCAGGGCTGCACTTTCGCCCCCTACAGCTGTTTATTCTAAATGTCTGGGACCACAGTCCAGCATCTCTGGACTCTCTTATATCTGTGCCAAGCCAGGTCAAAAGGTCCCTCTGGTGGTGGAGGAAAGGGTCCAATCTCTCACAGGGTCTGGAGTGGGTTCTTCCAGTGTCCAGAACGGTTACGACCGATGCAAGCGGCACAGGGTGGGGAGCACACCTAGATGCCAAGATGATACAAGGCACCTGGAAAAAAGAAGACGCAAAGAAGTCCTCGAACTGGAGGGAACTGAGAGCAATAGAGTTGGCTCTCAGAGCTTTTCAGAAAGAACTCCTGGGACAGCATGTGAGGGTCCGTTCGGACAACTCATCAGCGGTGGCCTACATCAACAGGCAAGGGGGAACCAGGAGCAAATCCTTGTGGGGTCTGGCAGAATCCATCCTCAGGTGGGCCGAAGGGAGCATTCTCTCTCTTTCTGCAATACATCTGAAGGGGGAGCAGAACCAAGTGGCAGACTTTCTGAGCAGAAAAATGCTGAAGGAAGGCGACTGGGTCTTGAATCAGGACATCTTCGAGATGATTACTCGGAAGTGGGGGGTTCCCTCTGTGGATCTCTTCGCCTCAAAGGCAAATACAAAAGCTCGTCTGTTCTTTTCCCTAAACAGATGGGACGGAGCAGCCGGGGTGGATGCACTAGCTCAGAGCTGGCGTTTCTCAAGGTGTTATGCCTTCCCCCCCCTCCCGTAATGATTCCAGCAGTTCTGAGAAAATTTCGGTCAGAAGACACAACCCTCATTCTGATAGCACCACACTGGCCAAGGAGGCCGTGGTTCTCTCTCTTGAAGAGTCTGACAGTGGAACCTCCCTGGATTCTACCTATCCAGGAGGATCTTCTCTCTCAAGGCCCAATCTGTTGCCCTCAGGTGGAGCGATGGAACCTCGCAGCGTGGCTACTGAGGAAGAATTGCTGAAGGGCAAAGGTTTCTCGGATCGGCTAGTAACAACTCTCCTAAATTGCAGGAAAAGAGAGACGCAAGCCATTTACCTAAAGGTGTGGAAACGCTTTAACAGTTGGTGCACAGAAAGCTCCTTCGATGTACAAAGTTCTGTAGCAGTATTAGAGTTTCTGCAGGCAGGAGCGGACAAAGGATTAGCCCTTAGCACCTTGAAAGGACAGGTATCGGCACTAAGCGTTTTCCTGGAAAAGCCACTAGCTATAGATCCTTGGGTAGCTAGGTTTTTTAGAGCTTTAGGCAGACAGAGGCCTGTTAAAAGTTCCCCATTCCCAGTGTGGGATCTTTCCTTAGTTTTACAGTCTCTTACAGGGGATCCTTTTGAGCCATTGGAATCCTGTACCTTGAAGTTGATCACCCTCAAAACAGTGTTTTTGGTGGCGATCACCACCGCAAGGAGAGTAAGTGAACTTGAAGCCCTTTCTATTAGGGCGCCTTTTTTTCAGGTTTTTCCGGACCGTTTGATTTTTAAAACGGATCCGGCCTTTTTGCCAAAAGTGGCCTCGAGTTTTCATAGGGGCCAAGAAATTATTTTACCTACCTTCTGTTCGAATCCTGTGAGGGAACAGGAGCATATTTTTCACAAACTGGACGTTAGAAGGTGCGTCCTTCAGTACTTAGTACGAAACAGTTTAGGAAATCCGATTCTTTTTTTGTATTATTTTCAGGGGCTAGGAAAGGGTTCAAAGCCTCTAAACGATCAATAGCCAGATGGTTAAGGTTGGCCATTAGCCAGGCATATATAGTCGGGGGTTTGGAGCCCCCGGAGGGTATTAAAGCACATTCCACCAGGGCAGTGGCAACTTCTCAAGCAGAGTGGGCTGGTGCTTCTCCGGAGCAGATCTGTAGAGCAGCAACGTGGTCCAGTTTTTCCACGTTTGTGAAGCATTACAGATTGGACCTGCTGTCAGCCAAAGACCAAGCCTTTGGGCGTAAGGTGCTGCAGGCAGTAGTCCCTCCCTAAGGTAAGGTGCTCGCTTATCCTCTCTATGGTGCTGTCCTGAAAGATGAATGGGGAAAAACGGAGTTACTTACCGGTAACATCCTTTTCCAGGAATCTTTCAGGACAGCACTAGTACCCACCCAGGTTATTGATCATCTATGAGAACTCATCGCATGAGAACGTCAGGTAAGATAAAGATTTGTATGACGTATTCTTGTGTCTCCCCAGCTGGCCGGAGGAATCTCGTGAAGAACTGAGGGGCCGTGGGGAAGATGAGATTTAAATATTGAATTGGAAGGCGGTGTTTCCTAAGAGGGGAGGAGCCGGTGTCTCTCTATGGTGCTGTCCTGAAAGATTCCTGGAAAAGGATGTTACCGGTAAGTAACTCCGTTTTTTTTTTTTACTAGTAATGCTGGCGATCTGCGATTTTTATCGTGACTGCGATATTGCGGCAGACATATCGGACACTTTTGACACATTTTTGGGATCATTCACATTTACGCAGCGATCGGTGCTATAAAAATGCACTGGTTACTGTATAAATGTGACTGGCAGGGAAGGGGTTAACACTAGGGGGTGATCGAGGGGTTAATTATGTTTCCTAGGGAGTGTCTCTAACTGTAGGGGGAGGGGACTCACAAGGGGAGGAGACCGATCGGTGTTCCCTGTACTGAGAACACACCATCGGTCTCCTCCCCTCTGACACAGTCCTGCCTGTGTTATCGGGCAATCGCGGGTGCCCGGCGGACATCGCGGGCACCCGAATCGGGTCCCCGGGAAGGCGAGGGCGTCTTACGACTCCCTCCCAGAATGAGAGCCGCGCCGCCTGGCCGTCATATGACAGCCGGCGGGTGGCAAGCGGTTAAACTGCTAAAACGGGTCTGAGCCTGGGTCACATTGGTCTGATTTGACATCAAAGCGGCGGCAATTGCCCTGTCCTAATCGGCGCAACGCTGCATTTGCGGCACCGCGCCAATTTTAAAAAGTAGTTTCTGTACTACTTTTTTGCGATTTCGGGCTGCGATTGACATCTGTGCAGAAACCCCCACAGATGTCTCTGAAATCAGCTGAACTCGCACTGCTTCATTCCCGCAGCTCAGTGTGACCCTAGGCTGAATCTCTTTACAGTATTGATTTAAAGCAAAGTTTTACCCCCCCCCCCCCCCCCACAATAAAATTAAACTTCAGCAGCTACATCTACTGTAGCACCTGGATTTTAGTATTAGGACACTTACTGTGCCTTGAAAAAGTATTCGCACCCCTTGAAATTTTCCACATTTTGTCATGTTCCAACCAAAAACGTAAATGTATTTTATTGGAATTTTAGATCAACACAGTGAATCATAATTGTGAAGCGGAAGGAAAATGATAAATGGTTTTCAACATTTTTTACAAATACCTGAAAAGTGTGGCGTGTATTTCTTTTCAGCCCCCCTGGTACTCCTAACTAAAATCTAGTGGAACCAATTGCCATCAGAAGTCACCTGTGTGTAATTTAATCTCAGTATAAATACAGCTGTTCTGTGAAGTCCCCAGAGTTTTGTTAGAGAACCTTAGTGAACAAACCGCATCATGAAGACCAAGGAACACACCAGACAGGTCAGGGATAAAGTTGTGGAGAAGTTTAACCATTTCCCATCCAGCCTATAGAAGAATGATGGTTCAGTTATCCTGACTGGCTGTTATATGACGTCCAGCAGGATAACAAGCCAGCCCGCCGGCGAGCGGTGGTGTGGTGCGTCAGTCTAAGGCCGCGTACACACTCGGAATTTCGGCCTGCAAAAGACCGATGAGTCTCTTGTCAGAAAATGCGACCGTGTGTATGCTCCATCGGACTTTTGCTGGCGGAATTCCAGCCAGCAAAAGATTGAGAGCATGCTCACGATATTTGGTCGGGAAAAGTTCCTATCCGAAAATTCGTTAGTCTGTGGCAGTTCCGACGCGCAAAATCCCTACGCATGCTCGGAAGCATTGAACGTCATTTACTCGGCTTGTCGTAGTGTTGTACATCACCGCGTTCTTGACGGTCGTAATTTCATCGAACTTTTGCGTGACCCGTGTGTATGCAAGGCAAACTTGAGCAGAATCCCGTCGGTAAATCCGGCATATCTTTTTCCGATGAAAAAAATGAACGTGTGTATGCGGCATAAGGGACAGTATTTCTGATCTCTTCTTTACCACGTGATCAGCTGTGTCCAATTACAGTGTAAATGGGAAGAGCCGTTTATCGGCTTTTCCTCCACTCGCACTGACAGACATGAGTAGAGGAGAGCCGATTGGCGGCTCTCCTGACGGGGTGGCTGCGTTTATTGATTATCATTGCAGCCCCCTGAGGATGCCCAACAGGGATGGCCCTCAGCGCCTATCAATACTGCCTTATTAGTGAGGGAGAAAACGTACTTATTTACAAAGTTTTGTAACGGAAACAAACCAAAAAAAATTTTTTTCAAAATTCTTTTTTTATTTGTAGCGCAAAAAAAAACAGAAGCAACAAAAGCAGAGGTGATCAAATGCCACCAAAAGAAAGCTCTATTTGTGGGGGGAAAAAAATAAAAAAATTTTGTTTGGGTACAGTGTTGTATGACCACGCAATTGTCATTCAAAGTGCGACAGCGCTGAAAATTGGCCTGGGCAGGAAGGGGGGGAAAAGTGCCCGGTATTGAAGTCATTAAAGAAGGGTTAGGTTATTAAAAAAAAAAAAAACGTTGTGGCTTCACAGCCAGTTCCCTACTGCGCAAAGCACGCTGCGCTTTCTGAATGGCCTGGAGGAGGAGGGCCAAACTTCTGAGTGATCTTGCCGTGGCGAGATTCTTCAGAAGTGGAGACAGGTTCCTGTCAAAAACAGGTACCCGCTCCCCCGCCCCCCGAATGATGTCAAATGTGGCACTGGAGCGGGGGGAGGAGTCGGATAAGCGGAGCTTCCACTTTTGGGTGGAACTTCACTTTAAATGATTCGCCTTAAACTAAAACACTAGATCTCCCTGTCTTGTGTGATACTATAGTACACATGCTCAACCCTGGTAGGGACATAGATCAGGAATTTCTAATGACATGTTCTATTAGTTTTGGCACTTAACAATTGTAGGTTCTGGGTGGGGGGACATGACTATAGTTTCAAAGGAAAATTACTTTGCTTAAAGTGTTACTAAATCCACAGCAATAAAATCAGTCTGTATATGCAGTAAAGCATGATTGTTATACTCACTGTGGAACCTAAGGGGTTAATCCTCTGCATTGTGTAAAAAGGCTGTTTGATCCTGTCTTCTCTGATCCTCCCCTTCTACTGTCCCCGATCAATCTCCTGATGGTACAGAGCCCTAGGAGTCACTCTGCACTTGCTTAGTTGGGTGTGTATGGCTAGAGAGTTTGTTTGTTTTTTCTTGGGAGGGTGCATGTGATCAGCACAGAGCCGATCAGCACTGTCCAGACAGAGGGTCAGGGGCCCTGAAGCCTCATAGGACAGTCAGAGTAGAATGAAAACTCCTCCTACAAGCTTTAAGCAGACACTGATAGAAGCCACAAGACTGCTATATACTGCTGTTGAGAAAAGGTATTTAGCAGTTTATATTTACTAAAATAATTGCATGTTTTGTGTACTGTGGGAAACCAGATATAGTGAATGCAGGGTCCTGGGTTTAGTAACACTTTAAGTTGATATAGCAAATTGCTGCAAAAATCACTTTGTATTTAGGTTAATAAAGACTTTTAGGTGCTGTGATTTTCTAAAATTGTAAAGTCTGCACAGAGCAACAGATCATATTTCAGACATCCCCTGCAACAATTTCCATTGTATTAAAGACCTATGTTTCAGTTGGGACTTTGGTGCAGCTGTAGAATGGCTGTCAGCATTTCAGTTGCTGTTTTGCTTGTGGCCTCTGTGGTCAGTGTTGGCAAATAACTGGGGTCTTGCATGATTGTGGTAAAACGTTTCAGAAGAGGGGGGCCAGCCACAGATGAGGAAGCTAGGGAAGACTGAATATGGTATAGACTCTAGTATCAGAGGGCGACGTCATTCCAGGCTGCAGACATCGTTAAACATCACTGGGCAGGGTGCAAGAGCTATTCATAAAGACCAGTTCCAGGTATTCGTATTTTTACATCATTATTTACCAATGTAAGTATACAAATACCACACTTGTGGGGTCCCTCTAGAACAGGAGTGTCAAACTCTTATCTGGATATATCTGTAAGGCAAGATGTCCACCGCATCACCCCCCCTCCCTCTATTACAATGTCAACAATCCTCCCCCCTTACATCAAACTGATCCCCTCCATCCTTACCATGTGCTGCTACAGGGAAGAAGCTGGTGGGGTGAGGGCAGTGGCGTCACTAGGGTCGGTGTCACCCCCTCCACCCCCTATAGTCGCCCCTCAGTACAGACACCCCCTCAGTACAGACCTCCCTCCATCAGTATAGGTCCACCCCAAGACAAACCACCCCTCCATTAGTACAGACCCCCCCTCAGGACAAGCCACCCCCCCAGCCATTGGTACAGACTCCCCCAGGACAAACCACCCCTCTGGCCATTAGTACAAACCACCCCCCCCCCCTCCATTAGTACATACTCCCCTAGGACAAACCACCCGCCTCCATTAGTACAGACCGCCCTCAGGACAAACCACCCCCCCTCCATTAGTACAGACCCCAGGCTAGGACAAACCACCCCCTCCATTAGTACAGACCCCCCAGGACAAACCACTCCCCTCCATTAGTACAGACCCCCTCAGGACAAACCCCCCCCTCTATTAGTACAGACCCCCCTCACGACAACCCCCCCCCCCTTTCATTAGTACATCCCTCCCCCCCAGGACAAACCACCCCTCCGGCCATTATTACAAACCAACCCCCCTCCATTAGTGTAGACTCCCCCCCCAGGAAAAACCACCCCCCTCCATTAGTGCAGAGCCCTCAGGACAAACCACCCCCCCCCTTCATTAGTACAGACCCCCCTCAGGACAAACCCCTCCGGCCATTAGTACAAACCAACCCCCCTCCATTAGTGCAGACCCCCCTCAGGACAAACCACCCCCCTCCATTAGTACAGACTCCTCTCAGGACAAACCACCCCCCTCCATTAGTACAGACTCCTCTCAGGACAAACCACCCCCCTCCATTAGTACAGACTAGGGGCGGACTGACCATTGAGCCACTCGGGCACTGCCCGAGGGCCCTGGGCCACTAGGGGGCCCCATCAGGGTTGCCAGCCTCAGTAAAACCAGGGACAGTATGTATAAATGTTTTTTTTTTTTTTTTTTTTTACATCTGTCTGTGTATACTGTGTGATTGTATACTGTGTGGCCCCATAACCTCTGATTGCCTGGGGGCCCCATAATCTCCTATTGCCCAGGGGCCCCCTCAGGACAAACCCCCCCACCCTTCTATTAGTACAGGCCCACCTCAGGACAACCCCCCCTCAGGACAAACCAACCCCCTCCATTAGTACAGACCCCCCTCAGGACAAACCACCTACCTCCATTAGTACAGACCCCCCTCAGGAACCCCCCCCCCTCCATTAGTACAGAGCCCCCAGGACAAACCACCCCCCTCTTAGTACAGACCCCCCTCAGGACAACCCCCCTCCATTAGTACAGACCTCCCTGAGGACAAACCACCCCTCCTTCATTAGTTCAGACTCCCCCCCCCCAAGGACAAACCACCCCCCTCCGTTAGTACAGACCCCCCCAGGACAAACCACCGCCCTACATATAATATAGCTGTGTCCAGTAGCAAAAACCAACCTCATCAGCAAGCCCCCTCCCCGTCATGACACCTCACCTTGGGCGGCAGAGGACATCGCCCCCACCCATCGCAAGCCAACACCCCCCAGCCCGTTACCGCACAAGCTCGGGTGGCTCTAGTACATGGAACACCCGGGCGGCAGCTGGAGAGGAGCAGTACAGCCGAGCCGCCTGGGTGGAGAGCAGACTGTGACAGCCTTGGGCAGCAGCGCAGGAGTGAGACACTTAGAGGTGGAGGAGAACACATGCCAGGCACTGCCGCGTCACCCTCGGGATGGTGTCACCCTGGTGCAGTACAGCCCCCCCTAGCGACGCCACTGGGTGGGGGACTTGGAAGCAGAACGTGCAAGGTCTGGGGGAGGACCAGAAGACTACTGAGACAAGGCTTGGGGGGGGGGGGGCACATGAAATGGCCCTGTGTTTGACACGTGCTTTAGAAGCTGACAATAACTGTATTGGACACCGCTACTACAGTGATCGCTGCTGGGTCCTGTGCTGAGCGGCTGCCCTTTCCATTCTGAACAGAAGAGGTCGGCCACTCGGCTCACCATTCAGAGATTGTGGTGCACTTTCTAAATAAATGACAGCATTCTCTGATTGGATGAGGTGGAGAGGCTGGGTAGGGATGTCATGCTTCCCTCATCCACTCAGCAAATGATTTGCAATCATTGAGAAAATGCAAAGCATTCTCTGAATAGCACCCGTTGCCCAGCAGCCAACCTCCTGTATTCTCAATGCAGCAGTGGCATGGGACCCGGAAGCTAGTGGAGATTACTGGATTAGAAGTGTCTACTAAAGTGATCTCTAGCTTCTACATGTATGGAATATACAGTGCCTTGAAAAAGTATTCATACCCCTTGAAATTTCACACATTTTGTCATGTACAACCAAAAACTTGAATGTATTTAATTGGGATTTTGGTGATAGACCAACACAAAGTGGCACATCATTGTGAAGTGGAAGGAAAATGATAAATGTGAAAAGTGTGGGGTGCATTTGTATTCAGCCCCCTTTACTCTGATCCCCCTAACTAAAATCTAGTGGAACCAATTGCCTTCAGAAGTCACCTAATTAGTAAATAGAGTCCACCTGTGTGTAATTTCTTTTCAATAATTTTTATTGAGATTTTCAAGGCAAACATTCAGCTCATAAAACGCCTGAAAAACGCACAACAAGCAAAATCCATTTCATTTCAATGGCACCTGTTAACATCTGAGTGTTTTGTCACCTGAAGCAAAACGCCTGAAAAAACGCCCTAAGCTCAAAAAAGAACATGAGCTTCTTTGGGGCAGATTACAGGCATTTTTCTGCTTTTACAATGGTGACCTGAACAAAATCGCAGTAAAAACTGCAGTAAAATCACGGTAAAAAGGCGCAACTTTGAAATGCTCAGGTATGAATGCAGCCTAAAGGAATGTAACAACGTTCCATAAATCTGTATCATAGTACAATAAAAAGTGTAGAATGAGAGTTCTGCCATCATTTACAGTATCTCACAAAAGTGAGTACACCCCTCACATTTTTGTAAATATTTTTCTCTATCTTTTCATGTGACCACACTGAAGAAATGACACTTGTCTACAATGTAAAGTAGTGAGTGTACAGCTTGTATAACAATGTAAATTTGCTGTCCCCTCAAAATAACTCAACACACAGCCATTAATGTCTAAACCACTGGCAACAAAAGTGAGTACACCCCTAAGTGAAAATGTCCAAATTGGGCCCAATTAGCCATTTTCCCTCCCCGGTGCCATGTGACTCGTTAGTGTTACAAGGTCTCAGGTGTGAATGGAGAGCAGGTGTGTTAAATTTGGTGTTATCGCTCTCACTCTCATACTGGTCACTGGAAGTTCAACATGACACCTCATGGCAAAGAACTTTCTGAGGATCGGCAAAAAAAAGAATTGTTGCTCTACATAAAGATGGCCTAGGCCAGCCCTCAAAAATTCCACTCGCCTGCTCGCATTTTGGGAGTGGATTTTGAGGGCCGGCAAGTGTGGGCTGCCTGGGAGCAGGGCGAGCACTGCCGGCAGCCTGGGTTGTATGGGAGCCATTCTCCCAGCAATCGGAGGGGGAAGAGAGAGGAGAGCCGACACCTGGTTGATCAGAGCACAGGGAAACATAACAGCTTTCAAAAGCTGTGTGTTCCCCGCCGCGTGCCGTCATATACAGCCCCTCCTCTTTGGGCACTTTGATAGACAGATCACCCGTCCAATCCTGGTCCTCAAGGCTGATTGACTTCTAAAGGGGTGCAGACACTGCAGCTTTTTACACTATGACAATGAGAATGCTCAGACGCTTATAAGGTGGGATGACCTTCCTAGTAAATCATATTTAGAATGGCAATATTTCTTCATGGCAGACAAAGGTTTGATAAAATCATTTCTATGTATGATCATCACCTAATAGGAATTTTTTTTTACCCCCTCAACAAAACAGGAGGTAGGCTTTAAGCATGATTTTTTTTTGGGGGGGGGTTTCAACCATTAACACTTTCCTCATGGAATTGTTCGGAGCAATGGCCAGTAGAGGGCAGTGTATGGTTTGCTTTGCACTATTGACTGTCTCTCAGGGCATTGACTGTGTCCTCTCGGCCGGCATGTCCTCACATACACACTACCAACAGCTGGACAGAATTCACCTTCTCATATAAAGACAGATGGCAATGGCACACATTTCTAGAATGACCTATACAAAGAGCAAAACATGCCATGACTGGTGAGCCATCAGACTTACCTGGGCAATGCTTATAGGCTGGCACGTGGCCTTGTAGCACGGGAGTCTTTGGTTAACTTCACAGCAGTAAACTGATCTGCACAAATTTGTATATTTATGTATGTTTTGCAAATTCACAAAGATGTAGCGGGTCAATTAACCAATAGCTTTATTAGAGGAATGGCATCACCACTCTCCGGATATAAAATATATTATACAGGAGTGACATCACCACTCTCCAGATATAAGATATTTTATACAGGAGTGACATCACCGCTCTTCAGATATAAGATATATTATACAGGAGTGACATAACCGCTCTTCAGATATAAGATATATTATACAGGAGTGAAATCACTGCTCTCCAGATATAAGTTATATTATACAGAGGTGACATCACCGCTCTCCAGATATAATATACGGGAGTGATGTCACCGCCCTCTAGATATACTGTAAATTATATTAGGAATCCTCTCTGGCGAAATTCCACTTCTATCGCACCAAAGAACAACTCATGGCTGCAGCTAGAGGAAAAGATTCCCTCATCTTTCAAGATCATCCTTATCAGCTTTTTGCTGACCTTTCCCCAATTACTGTGGCTAAACGAGGTGCACTGAAACCCCTTACATTTATAATCTGCAGCAACACCAGATCCCTTATCAATGGAGATTCGCATTTTCTATCCGCTTTACCTATCAAGGTTTCAAACATTCCTGTGGATCCTCAGATGAACTACAAAACACTCCACAAGGACTACATCTTATCGAAAGATCTTCAACTAGCCCTTGTCGACACACAACATCCAGATCCCCTCAAGAATCCTCCAAAACTGAAAAAGATAGAGGCCGACAAAATTCCTCTAAGAGAAGTCGATTCAATTCCCCTGATATAGATCCTGTAGACACGATGGACTGAATGACTTTCACTCCTCATCTTGAAGCGTATTCAATCTTAAGGCTTTGTCTTTCTTTCGTCAATAAGTAATTTATCACCTTCATTATAATCTGACTAAACTAATTTGAAAAAATACTGTTCTATTAAGTTTTGAACTTCCCCCTTATCCCCCACAACCTCAGGAAAACATATTTTATGTTTTATCTATTTACCCTACTATTTTGGTTCAGCGTATCCCCAAGTTTTCACAGCCTCTGACAAAACTAAACAACGAGGGGTGCTAATAGCATTTCATCGTACTACACCCTTTTCCCTTCTGACAGAGGTCAAAGACCCAGAAGGTCACTATCTTATACTCACGGGATATCTATTCAATTCTCTAATCACAGTGGTATCCTACTATACTCCTAATAAAACTCCATCCTCATTACTCTCCCATTTATTACAGGCAATTGATACTCATAAAACGGGCACACTTTTAATCTGTGGAGATTAAAATCAAGTCCTTTATCCTTTTTTCGATAAATCACCAACTCCTATTGCATCTAGTTCTCAATCCTGTAGGTTCCAACAACTTCTTCAACAACACTCTTTATTAGATTCTCGGCGTGAAATAAACCCTGCTAGGCGCCAATTTACTTTTTATTCTCATCCCCATAAACCATTTTCCCTTATTGATCACATTTTGATCTCAATAGGCATGACCCCTGAATTCCTTTTTTCATCTATTTTTCCTTTTACATGGACTGACCATTGTGCTGTACTTTCAACTTTCACTTCTCTAATACCCAAAACACAAGATTCTACATGGCATATTAATGGCTCAGTCCTATCTCATCCATCACACTCCTCTGATCTAGAAATAGCCATAAAAGATTACCTGGCCAATAATGAGACCCCAGATATATCCCCACTGACCCTATGGGAAGCTCATAAACCTGTTCTCCGTGGGGTTTGTATACACCAAGCCTCATTTCTTAAAAGAGAAAAACGACAACTAAAACAAAAATTAGAAGCAGAATTTAATACATGCCACATAATCTTTCAATCCAATCCTACCCCTGTGACTAAATTACAGCTTGATAAAGCACGTTTAAACCTTGATCTTTTTTTTTTTATCAGACTCTGTAGATAAAATGTTATGTAAGTCTAAACATAAATTTTATCTTAAAGCAAATAAACCAGACACTCTTTTAGCCCAAGCACTTAAAAAAACGAAATCGCCCCTTTAAACCGATTAGATTGAAATGATCTCATGGTATATTTACTAGTAACCCAGTAAAGATCATCCACACCTTTCAAAAACATCTTACCTCCTTATATAAAAAGGAAGGATCTTTTGATCAAACTTTGGCAGAATCATTTTTTTTTCACAAATCAAACTTCCTACTATTCCTTTAGCCCAACGCAATTGTCTTGAAAGCCTCATTACAGCTATCGAGATTAAATTAGCAATTAACTCCTAAACCAAATAAACGTCCAAGCCCAGATGGCTTCTCTGCCCTATACTACAAGAAATTCTCTCATATCCTTGCTCCAATGTTACCAGACACATTTAATTCTCTCCTTAACGGTCAATCCTTTCGCCCCGAAACATAACGGCTATAATTTCAATGGTCCCCAAACCTCAGTCAGACGATACATCTTGTTCTAACTATAGACCCATATTATTACTCAACCTTGACATTAACCACTAGACATCCGCGCTATGGCCGAATGACGGCCACAGCGTGGACCTGCATTCCCGGGCATATGACGGCCTCCCCTGTGCACGCTCCCTGCGCGTGCCCTGCAGGGCGGGCGCCGTGATCACCGAGTCACTGAGACTCGGCTGATCACCGATCCGAGTAAGGGGCCGGTCCCGGCCCCTTACCATGTGATCAGCTGTCAGCCAATGACAGCTGATCACATGATGTAAACAAAAGATCGGTAATCGTTATTTTTTTTACTCACGCTGACAGCGCGAGTAGAAAAAAAAGCCGATCACCGGCTCACATGTCAGGGACATCGGTCCCCAAGTGGAAGAGGCACATGTGCCTCATCAGTGCCACCTAAAAGTGCCACCTAACACTGCCCACAGTGCCCCCTAACAGTGCCCACAGTGCCACCTAACAGTGCCCCACTGTTTGGGGCTCCTTGAAACCCCATCTGCCCAAACACACTCTTTACCTTCCAAAGCCCAAAGGGGGACTAGGGTTTCCTAATTCTACCACCTATTACCTTACAGCTCAATTAGCCCATATCACGCAAAACGCGAAATTCCGCTTTGAGTTGCGCCGGAATCAATAGATTGCGACCCACTTTCAATAACCAACCTCATATGGTCATATTCCATAGAAAACTCAATAATCATAACTAAACATACACTAGCCATTTGGGATACATTTAAATTAGTAAATGGACTGCAATCTCCCCATATACCTCTTTTATCATTTCTTAAAAATCCACTTTTCTATCCTGCTTGGTCTTCCCCTAAATCTTTTAAAGCATGGACATCCACTAATCTAACTAAAGTCTGTGAACTAGCATCCTCTACTTCATTCAAAACTTCCCCCTGACTTATGTGAAAGTCACAAACTTCCTAATTCGGAGCTCTTTCGATATCTTCAGATTAAAAAAAGTATGCCCTATATACAAGGAAGAATTCATTTAGATAAATTAACGTGCTTTGAAAATATAAGCCGCCGATTGTGATAAGATTTGGATCACAACTAAGTCATTCTCACAAAATATAGCTGCCTTCGAGACAAATTATAAAGTACTCACACATGGTGGTATTTGGTGATAAATGCAAAATATTCTCCAAATTATTCTCCATCTTGTTTTCATGGCTGTGGTGATCTTGGATCACATCTCCATACTTGGTGGGATTGCCTGGTAGCAAACAAATTCTGGAAAGATGTATTTCTTATGATTTCAACACTGTTTGAAATCCCTATCAATCATGATCCTACAATAGCACTTTTAAACTGAAAACCGGCCACTCTCTCCTACCACCAATTCAAACTCCTGTTACAGATCACTACAACCGCGAAACAAACAATTGCCAAAGCTTTGAAATACCCGTCCTTAATTGCTGAAACTAAAAATAGAGTCAATCAAGCAATGATCCATGCCAAAACAGAGGCTATAACTCAAGATAAAATATCCAACTTTAAGAATACATGGAATCCCTGGGTGCCTTCCAATTTTGATGATTTCCTACTAAGACCTTGGTAATCTCGATTTATACTTCCATTCTCTGCATTCATAGTATGTGTTTCTTACCATGTACTACCCCGGGGGCCCCTACTACCTCTCATTTCTTTCTTCCCTATCTATTTTTTCTCCTACCTAAAATTACTTTTTCTTTTATCCACTTTCTCTCTTCTACTTTTCCCCCCTATTCTCTCTCTCTCTCTCTCTCCTCTTTCAATTTACTCTTTATATAGTTCTGGTAGCAGAACTTTTATTTCCTTGGTTACCATTATACCCATTGTACATAGTTCTAATATGTAGTATAAGATTTTAGATTCTATAATAAATTATTTCTTTTTTTATTTTTATTAAAAAACTATACTCTTGATAATAATTAAGACCTTTTTTTATTATCTGAGGTCATCTTTTATATTAACCTGGTGTAAGTTGGTTTTATTCCCTCTTATACAATGTATGACGTAATCTTTTGAGTAGTTAGATCCATGCTAAAATTGTTTTACTTAAACTAATTTTATTTTATGTTGGAACTACAACTCATTATTATTACCATGCATGTGATCTTTTCTTTTGCTGCCACCATATGTACTTATGTATGCTAATTATTAAAAAAAAACTAATTGTTTCAAAAAAACTAATTTGACAAGGAATCCTGTCCGAATCTCAGCCAGAGTAATACAAACGGGTCAGGTTCTAACTCCTCCTTTTTTTGAAAACCAAAGAAAAAAAAAAGTTTTGCCAATAGTCAATGTTTTTCAGGTTATTTAATAACTATTACTGGATACCGCTTCAGGCGATAAAAAGGGGTGTTCCAGAAGACCCATTCACTGTATTTTTTATAGGTATAAGTTTTTATTTCTTGCTGACATACACTGACCGCAGTGCTGAGAGGTGCCAGGGACTCTTTAAGGAAATGTAGAATTAATTCCACTTACTGTAACTTTCACAAAGTGTGGAGTCATGGTTTTGGCACAGATTGCTCGCGGTTCTCCTTGTCGCCCCAATTTCAACCCTGTTTCTAAGACTAAAACCTTTGACGTCAGTCTGGTGCCAGTGACGCCTCTGACACCGCCAACCTTCCCACCCACTGTGTGCCAGTTATAATGCCTAGACATCCTCCAGCTATTCAGCTACTGCAAGTTCCAGCATACCCTGGCAGCTCTCCTGGGCTGGGGTTAGAGACCTTTTCTTGGCTGTAAGGATGATGTCACCGGTCTCTAGTGAATGGATAGGCTACATTCTCAGTGATTAAGGGAGAAAGAGCAGCGCCGCTCTAAGCGTAATAAATAGGTTAAAAAGCTTTAATATGCTTTAAAAAAAAAAACAAACTCACATTGTAGCAGTGTTAAACAGGAATTTGGATCAAAAATTATTTCCGCTCAGCTGTGCTGGATGCTCCCTCTGTGTCTCTGGCTGGGCAGCAGTGATGGTGAAGGCTGAGGCTGATGGTTCACACACAGGCACGTCAGCAGGAGTTCGTCAGACGCTGGAGGTAGTGGTGGGCGTGGCTTGAGCGCTCGCGTTCGGAGCATGCGTGCTCCTTTATCTAACCCCCCTCAAGCTGGACTGGACTCCCACCATCCCTATTATAGTTATCACTACTATATATTTATTTATTTTATTAAACCAGTTGCTCCTGCCAGCACTCCATTCTACCCTCCCTATTGCATTCTCAGTGATGTCACTGGTCTCTAGTGAACGGATAGGTTGCATTCTCAGTGATGTCACCAGTCTCTAGTGAACGGATAGGCTGCGTTCTCAGTGATGTCACCAGTCTCTAGTGAATGGATAGGCTGCGTTCTCAGTGATGTCCCCAGTCTCTAGTGAATGGATAGGCTGCATTCTCTGTGATGTCACCGGTCTCTAGTGAATGGATAGGCTGCATTCTCTGTGATGTCACCAGTCTCTAAAGAACGGATAGGCTGCATTCTCAGTGATGTCACCAGTCTCTAGTGAACGGATAGGCTGCATTCTCAGTGATGTCACCAGTCTCTAGTGAATGGATAGGCTGCGTTCTCAGTGATGTCACCAGTCTCTAGTGAACGGATAGGCTGCATTCTCACTGATGTCACCGGTCTCTAGTGAATAGATAGGCTGTATTCTCAGTGATGTCACCGGTCTCTAGTGAATGGATAGGCTGTATTCTCAGTGATGTCACCGGTCTCTAGTGAATGGATAGGCTGTATTCTCAGTGATGTCACCGGTCTCTAGTGAATGGATAGGCTGCATTCTCTGTGATATCACCAGTCTCTAGTGAATGGATAGGCTGCATTCTCTGTGATATCACCAGTCTCTAGTGAATGGATAGGCTGTATTCTCAGTGATGTCACCGGTCTCTAGTGAATGGATAGGCTGTATTCTCAGTGATGTCACTGGTCTCTAGTGAATGGATAGGCTGTATTCTCAGTGATGTCACTGGTCTCCAGTGAATGGATAGGCTGCATTCTCTGTGATGTCACTGGTCTCTAGTGAATGGATAGGCTACATTCACAGTGATGTCACCAGTCTCTAGTGAATGGATAGGCTGTACAAATTCTCTTTGTCTGATGCAGGAGAGGACCCCTGATTTCTACACATGGGGAAACCTCTCTTTGCTATCAATCCTTTCCTGTACATTGTGTCCCGTTTGGATTCCAGAACAATTGTTCAGGGTCTTTTATAGGTTTGTTTTTTTATTTTCATTGTGGAGGAAGTTTTTGATCTTGGCTGCAGAGCTGACTCGTCTTCTGGTACAAATGTTGCAATTTTGTAACTTTCTTGTGGTTGGTCGGGAGCGGCTCCAGTGGATGTGATCTGTGCTAATAAGGAACATAACCGCACAACGTGGCCAGGTTGTTGCGCGGATGGTTGTTGTGTAACACCCCGTGCCCGATAGACGCGCCTGTTTATTGTTGGCTGGGCCCTCTGATCTTTGAATCTTTCAATGTTTTGGAGCAATCTTCGGCTTTCTTGGCCATTGCTGCAGCTGATTATAGCAAACTAATGAGAGGAACTGCAGATGTCCATGGAGCTGCCGAAAAGAGGGAGGGCTGACGGCATGAAATATTGGAAATGGAGTAAAAACACAGGAGCTGTTAAATGAGTGAAGATCCCACCGTCACCTCACACCCTGCCCAATAAAACCCACAAAGCATTTGCCAAAATAAAAAGTAAAACAAAGTTCTGCATTGTTATAAAACTTGATAAAAAAAAAAAAAAAGTATTTCAAAATGTACAGTCACCAGAAGAACACAATTATCAAAAAAATAGGCAGCTATTCAAGCCTTTACCGTGCCCAGGGGTCCTTGGTTTGAAGAAGATGGTAAAGCCAAAGTGCCCGTCCGAGGGAACCTCCATCCTCCTAAATGTGAAGCATCTATTCTGTTACTGATAAATGTTAATGGTTTTTATAGTAATGTATTCTTGGGGCTTCTTTGTTTGCTCTGTGCAATATGTATAATAAACATTTTTTGTTTTTTTAAATAAAATCCTTATTTTCACCTTTTTTTTTTCATTCTTTGTTGCATCCTGTAACCTCCTGCAGCCTGTTCACAACCACTTTCTTTCTGCCTGCACTCCGGAGATGGCTGCATGACATTCCCCACTCCCAGGGAGGGTTTCCTGCATAATGGGTTTTGAAATGGTCACTTGTACAGTAGATTCCATCGGAGGCCTGCGCGACAAGGTGACAACACCGGAGCACAATTGAGAGTCAGGGACAGAGCATTGTCACCCTACGACAGGAAGTGCCTGAACAAGGACATCCTTTGTGGCAGGATCCCCAGAGATTATTTTAGCAAAGGCTGCAAATTTAGAATAACTGACCCCTGCACTGTGCATTATATACTACTGACCCCTGCACTGTGCATTACATACTACTGACCCCTGCACTGTGCATTACATACTACTGAATTTTGAGCCCTCTGTTACTACTGACCTCTGTACACTGTGTTACCTCATCTTGAACTTTGCATTACTCACTACAGACCTTTGATCTTTGAGTTACTTACTTCTAACCCCTGCACTGTGCATTACATACTGCTAATCCCCTGCTTCCTGCATTATTTTCTACTGACATCTGCACTCTACATTACTTACTCCTGACCTCTTTACTCTGTGTTACATACTCCTGAACTCTGTGTTACTATAGACCCTGATCCCTGTGTCACTCCTGACCCTGCACTGTGCGTTACATGCTCGTGACCCCTGCACTATGCATTATATACTACTGACCCCTGAACTCTGTGTTACATAGAACTGTCCCCTGAATTCTGTCCTGCGTAGTACAGACTGCCTGCATTCTGCATGAATTACTCCTGGCTTCTGCACCATGTATTACTTACCCCTGACCCCTGTGTTACATGCTACTGACCTTTGAACTCTGTGTTGCATAGCACTGACCCCTAAATTCTGTCTTACATATTACACAACCCTCATTCTGCATTATTCACTCCTGGTTTCTGCATACTGTATTGCTTACTCCTGACCCCTGCTCTATGCTTTAAATATTACTGACCTCTGCACTGTGTTACATACTACTGACCCCTGAACTCTGTGCTAATACTACTGACCCCCTGCATTCTCCGTTATTTAATCCTGCAGTCTATATTACTTACTCCTAGCTCCTTCAGTATGTGTTACATACTACTGACCCCTGAACTCCGTGTTACTAGTACTGACCCCTGAATGCTGTGTTACATAGTACTGACCCCTGAAGTCTGCATTACTGTTAATACAGTGCCTTGAAAAAGTATTCATACCCCTTGAAATTACTACCCCAAGCTCTGTCAGATTTGGATGGAGAGCGTCTGTGAACTGCAATCTTGCCACAGATTCTCAATTAGATTTAGGTCTGGACTTTGAGCCATTCTAACACATGAATATGCTTTGATCTAAACCATTCCATTGTAGCTCTGGCTGTATGTTTAGGGTCGTTGTCCTGCTGGAAGGTGAACCTCCGCCCCAGTCCCAAGTCTTTTGCAGACTCTAATGCTGTGTACACACGGGCGGACTTTTCGATCAGACTGGTCCGACAGAACGAATCTGTTGGACAATCCGACCGTGTTTGGGCTTCATCGGACCTTCAGCGGACTTTTTCGGTCGAAAATCAGACAGACTTTAGATTTAAACATGTTTCAAATCTTTCCGACGGATTCGAGTCCGGTTGAAAAATCCCTTCGTCTGTAAGCTAGTCCGACAGACGAAAACTGACGCTAGGGCAGCTATTGGCTATGAACTTCCTTATCCGTCGGACTTTGGTGTGATCGTGTGTAGGCAAGTCCGTTCGTTCGAAAGTCAGTCGGAAGTCCGTCAAAAGTCCGTCAGAAAGACCATCAGACCTTTGATGCCGAAAAAGTCCGCCCGTGTGTACACGGTATTACATGTTTTCTTCTAAGATTTCCCTGTATTTGTCTCCATCCATCTTCCATCTTTTTTTTATTTTTCAAGAAGATATTTTATTTTTATTTAATCCCAGAAACACTGGAGTTGGGGGTCATTTACTGTAAATCCGCCAACTGAGGCACCACTACCGCTGCAGGTGTCAGTCTGTGTTCAGGAAGCGTTCTCCGGCATTGCCGTCCTCATCGGTTTTCAGTGGAACCGGGTTTCTTTGACTCGGCTATTTTCCATCCTAATCCTGCTGACCTCCTAGAAGCTGACTACATCTTCCCAAGACCTCTCCACTCATCTTCAAAGTGGAACAATTTGCTCCTTAATATGATTTATGATTGTTTCTACAGCTTGTTCTTTCATGTTCAGATCTTTTAAAAGCCCAAAAGAGATCCATCGTCTCCCAGTGGAGGCCCGTGCACTTCCCATGGCCTGTAACCTGCATGGTGTGAGATGGCGGTAATCCCTGACACCCTGCAAAACCGTGTGTGCATCCGCTAGAACATGCATTTTAAAGGCTCCCTGGAATAATAATTTCAGTCTATGGTGGATGTATCAAATGGAATCAGCTCCTGAGTTCTAAACTCCCCCTCTCTGTGCCGGCGACACAATGAAGAGACAGACCGCTGCTCTGATGCAAAGCACAGCAGTCTGGGCCCTCCAGTCGGACACTCCCCTTGCACCGTTCTTCAGACATCAAAGAGGGCATCAGAATTGCTGCAGGGGGAGTGTCAGACTGCTGGGGGCCGGCAGAGCAGCGGTCCGTCTCTCCAGTGTGCCACCAGAGACGGTGCTCAGGAGGAGTATATAACGTACAGCACAGTGTACAGTGGACAGGAGTATGTAATGTACCACACAGCTTACAGAGTACAGTGATAAGCAGTATACATACCTCCCAAAATTTTGAGATGGGAATGAGGGATGCGTACTAGCAAATGTATGTAGGCATAGGACACGCCTCCTGCCACACCCCCTTAAAGGAGAATTAACAAAAAAAAAAGTTTAATTAAATCTACAAAGGACTTTTTTTTTACCACTACTATTCCTTTATATTGGCTTTTGGAATTTACAAATGCAGCAATTTAGAAATTAGATGAAGGGTTTAGCACTGGGAAACACTTTTTGAAAGATAAAAAGTGCATTTTATATACAATGAGGAGGAATGAGGGACAGAGGGACATTGCTCCAAATCAGGGACAGTCCCTCGAAATCAGGGACAGTTGGGAGCTATGTGTATATAATGTACAGCACAGCTTACAGAATACAGTGAGCAGGAGTAAGTAACATGCTGCATGGCTTACAGAGTAGAGTGATTAGGATTAAGTCATATATATATACAGCCCAGTTTACAGAGTACAGGGATCAGAAGTATGTAATGCAGTTTACAGTAATTGAGAGTATGTAATGTACAGTACAGCTTATAGATTAGCATTTTGTAATGTATAGCACAGTTTACAGATTACAGTTACCAGGAGTATGTAACATGCAGCACGGCTTACAGAGTACAGAAATCGGGAGTATGTAATGTACAGCTTACAAAATACAGTGATCGGGAGTATGTAATGTACCACAGAGCATACGGAGTACAGAGAGTAGAAGTATGTAATGTACAGCACACTTTGCAGAATACAGTGAGCAGGAGTAAGTAACATGCAGCATGGCTTACAGAGTAGAGTGATTAGAAGAAAACCTGTTAAGAGTCTGCAAATAATTTGAGACCGGGGAGGAGGTTCACCTTCCAGTGGGACAACGACCCTAAACACAACGCTGTATCTTGGCCTAGGCCAACAAGGCCCAGGCCTAGGGCGGCACTTTGCAGGGGGGGCAGCACAAAAAGAGTACCCTCGGCTAGTGCTACAATTTTAGTGTAGCACCAGTCTTATGGGGTGGACTGGGTCGGGAGGCAAATCGGTCTGGCACCCCCATAAAGCGGCCGCACTGCTGCGGGTATGATAATACCGGCAGTATCGTCATCAGGGTTAATGTTTATACAGTAGCTGACTAGATGATATAGCATGGGGTACCCAGGGTAGAAGGAAAGCTACACTATTTGGGTAAAACTTGCATGGCACTTACCTAGCTGCCAAAGGGCTTTTAATCTAGGGATAGTGCAGACAGAAGAGACAACCTATACCTGGCAGGTAGGTAGTAGGACTCTCCTGCAATCCTTTGCTTGTGTCAGTTGTACATTTTATGGAATCTTAATTTTATTTCTGTTGACTGCTGATGGGAAAAATAAACAGATATATTTATTTGTTCCTGACCCAATCCTTCCTTTGCTCAATGCCTGGACCACATACCTTCATCACTGTGCTATATGTTTTCTGCCAGACCACTGGCATGGTTATATCCTCTTAGTCCTCTCCATAAATTTAGAAGAAGTGGATGTAAACCCCCCCAAAAAAAAAATGAATTAAGGCTTACACCTTGTACAGTACAGGATTTCATGTCATCTGTGCCCAGTCTTGCCACGAAGAGTTAATCCAGCTCTGAGCAGTCCTCTTCTCTTTTTTCAGTGAGATAAAAACTGACACACAGAGAAATGGTAGTCAGTTCTTCCCCCTTGCTGTGAGTGACAGGTGATTTACATATCTCATGCACCAGCCTGAGAGAGACATTCTGTGTACTTCAGATCTCCTCCTCCTTTCTTCTCCAGCTCTCCCAGGATTGGCTGCTCCACACCTCAGCATGATTGGGCATGCTGAGATCATGTGGTGACTTTTCTGAATTTTGACTGGATGTTAGAGATCATAGCAGAAGTTCAGTGTAAGAAATACACAGGAGAAAATGCATATTGACAAGGGGAGTGTAGAGGTGGACGGGGAGTCTACTGACATCACGACTCCACCCACCGACCTCCAGACAACAGACCCGCCCACAGAATCTGCAGTTTTTCGGGTCTCATAACAGACAGAGGGGAGACATTTGACAGGTAAAGATACATGCAGGAGGCATCTATATCCTTATAGATAACCACTATGGGTTTTTTTCATTTTGGACAGAGTAAGGGAGGGTTACAGCCCCTGTCAGTTTATTTTTTGCCATCCCTGTCCCATTGCGGAGATTTCCCTTCTTTTGCTGCTCCATAGCCAAACAGGAAGTGAGAGGAAATCCCTGCAAATAAAGGGACTCCACTGACCCCCCCCCCCCCCAGGCCCTCAGAACTAGTATTCCCATTGGAAAATGTCAGGGCGTGTATTAAACGGGGTTGTGGCATTGACCGGAAAAAGTGAGGAGTGGGTCATATTTAAATTAGGGGGGTGCACAAGTTTAGTCAGGCCTAGGGCAGCACAAAACCTAAATACGCCACTGCCTAAACATACAGCCAGAGCTACAATGGAATGGTTTACATCAAAGCATATTCATGTGTTAGAATGGTCCAGTCAAAGTCCAGACCTAAATCCAATTAAAAATCTGTGGCAAGTCTTGAAAATTGCTGTTCACAGATGCTCTCCATCCAATCTGACAGAGCTTGAGATATTTTGCAAAGAAGAATGGGCAAAAACGTCCCTCTCTAGATGTACAAAGCTGGTAGACATCCCCAAAAAGACTTGCAGCTGTAATTGCAGCGAAAGGAGGTTCTACAAAGTATTGACTCCGGGGGGCTGAATACAAATGCCCCCCACACTTTTCATATATTTATTTGTAAAAAATGTTGAAAACCATGTAGGCCCCTTTCACACTACCGCAACTTTAACGTTGCGCGATTTTGCCGCGATTTCAGGGAATGCCTGTGTAATATTGAGGTCTATGGACCTCAACTCACATCAAAGTTGGACCAAAGTAGTACAGGGACTACTTTGCAGTTGCACAGATATGAATGGCAGCACAGTGGTGTAGTGGTTAGCACTTTCACCTAGCAGCAATAGGGTCGCTGGTTCCAATCCTGACCACGACACCATCTGCCCGGAGTTTGCATGTTCTCCCTGTGCCTGCGTGGGTTTCCTCCGGGTTCTCGGGTTTCCTCCCACACTCCAAAGACATGCTGGTACGTTAATTAGATCCTGTCAAAAAAATTGGCAAAATATGTGTATGTTATATGTGTATGTGTTTGTAGGTGCGTTGGGACCCCATGGGGTAAAGCAGTGTTTCTCAACTCCAGTCCTCAAGGCGCACCAACAGGTCATGTTTTCAGGCTATCCATTATTTTGCACAGGTGATTTGATTAGTTTCACTGCCTTAGCAATTACCACAGCCATTTCATCTGAGGGAAATCCTGAAAACATGACCTGTTGGGGCGCCTTGAGGACTGGAGTTGAGAAACACTGGGGTAAAGGACCGTGCTATACCGCAGATCGACACCGGCGGCAAAAAGCGCCCTGAGGCGATTCGGTTCGCATAGGTATCGCTATACAGGTCACTCATTCATTCATTGGAAATCATCGGATGCGACTTTGCAGTCCCAAGTCGCACGAGTGTGAATGGGGCCTTATCATTTTCCTTCCACTTCACAACGATGTGCCACTTTGTGTTGGTCCATCACATAAAATCCCAATAAAATACATTTACGTCTTTGGTTGTAACATGACCAAATGTGGACAATTTCAAGGGGTATGAATACTTTTTCCAGGCACTGTAGCACAGCTAACAGAGTACAGTGATGGGGAGTATGTAACATACAGATACAAATCCCTTCAGCTTCGGTGTCACTGATGAGCAGGGATCTCTGATCCCTCCTGTATTGAATTGTATTGTAATTGTATTGTCTGCCCTCATGTTGTAAAGCGCTGCGCAAACTGTTGGCGCTCTATAAATCCTGTATAATAATAATAATAATAATTAGGACATACACTTCGATGTTTTTAAAGGATGTAATTGGTTTTGAAGGGCCCCTGAGGGCGATGAATTCTGAAAATATAAGCAGATTCAGTAGTTGGAATTCTCTGATTCTCGGAGGGTTACAATGTTTCTAAACACCGATAAGAAGAAATCCCATTAAGACGATACTTTTCCTCCGTCATTTGTGGAATGTGTCCGCACACCACATTGTCCTGTACAGAGAGGAATTGTTTCGGAGGCCCCGCCCCCCTCGCCGGTATCATACCTGCTAGCAATTAAGCCCAGAGAGCGTCTCCCCGATAATGACTATCATTAGACTCCATGTGGCCTCTTCCTTGTATTGTCGTCTGAATAAAAGATTTATTTCATGGTGGGCGGACGCGGCACAGACCGGCGCCATTGTTTGGGACGTAACTGAAATAACTGCGATTACATTCCGCCTTTCATCCCAACCGCAAACATTTCTGCCGATCTCAGCCGAGTCCTCGCCCCTTTGTTCCTGTCCGGGTAACGGTCACCTTCAGGTCAGGGCGGAGCCGGGGATTCTGGACTGTGGAGGGTCTCCGCCGGTCACATGTGATTGATCAGTCTGAGAATATTTTATTCCAATATTTCCAAACGTCAAATGCAACTTTATACTTCTTCCAAAAAGTATATACTATTTTCTTACTGATCCAGCACTGCTTCCTCCTCCTCTATCTGACAAGACACACACTGTCACCTTATATACATATTACTGATCCAGCACTGCTTCCTCCTCCACCATCTGACAAGACACACACTGTCACCTTATATAGAGATTACTGATCCAGCACTGCTTCCTCCTCCACCATCTGACAAGACACACACTGTCCCCTTATATACAGATTACTGATCCAGCACTTCTTCCTCCTCCGCCATCTGACAAGACACACACTGTCACCTTATATACAGATTACTGATCCAGCACTGCTTCCTCCTCCACTATCTGACAAGACACACACTGTCCCCTTATATACAGATTACTGATCCAGCACTGCTTCCTCCTCCATTATCTGACAAGACACACACTGTCACCTTATATACAGATTACTGATCCAGCACTGCTTCCTCCTCCACTATCTGACAAGACACACACTGTCCCCTTATATACAGATTACTGATCCAGCACTGCTTCCTTCTCCACTATCTGACAAGACACACACTGTCCCCTTATATACAGATTACTGATCCAGCACTGCTTCCTCCTCCACCATCTGACAAGACACACACTGTCACATTATATACAAATTACTGATCCAGCACTGCTTCCTCCTCCACTATCTGACAAGACACACTGTCACCTTATATACAAATTACTGATCCAGCACTGCTTCCTCCTCCACCATCTGACAAGACACACAGTGTCCCCTTATATACAGATTACTGATCCAGCGCTGCTTCCTCCTCCATCATCTGACAAGACACACACTGTCTCCTTATATACAGATTACTGATCCAGCACTGCTTCCTCCTCCACTATCTGACAAGACACATAGTGTCCCCTTATATACAGATTACTGATCCAGCACTGCTTCCTCCTCCACTATCTGACAAGACACACTGTCACCTTATATACAAATTACTGATCCAGCACTGCTTCCTCCTCCACCATCTGACAAGACACATAGTGTCCCCTTATATACAGATTACTGATCCAGCGCTGCTTCCTCCTCCATCATCTGACAAGACACACACTGTCACCTTATATACAGATTACTGATCCAGTGCTGCTTCCTCCTCCACCATCTGACAAGACACATAGTGTCCCCTTATATACAGATTACTGATCCAGCGCTGCTTCCTCCTCCATTATCTGACAAGACACACACTGTCACCTTATATACAGATTACTGATCCAGCACTGCTTCCTCCTTCTCTATCTGACAAGACACACACTTTCTCCTTATATACAGATTACTGATCCAGCGCTGCTTCCTCCTCCACTATCTGACAAGACACACACTGTCTCCTTATATACAGATTACTGATCCAGCGCTGCTTCCTCCTCCATCATCTGACAAGACACACACTGTCTCCTTATATACAGATTACTGATCCAGCGCTGCTTCCTCCTCCACTATCTGACCAGACACACACTGTCACCTTATATACAGATTACTGATCCAGCGCTGCTTCCTCCTCCATTATCTGACAAGACACACACTGTCCCCTTATATACAGATTACTGATCCAGCACTGCTTCCTCCTCCACTATCTGACAAGACACACACTGTCACCTTATATACAGATTACTGATCCAGCGCTGCTTCCTCCTCCACCATCTGACAAGACACACACTGTCCTCTTATATACAGATTACTGATCCAGTGCTGCTTCCTCCTCCACCATCTGACAAGACACACACTGTCCCCTTATATACAGATTACTGATCCAGCGCTGCTTCCTCCTCCACCATCTGACAAGACACACACTGTCACCTTATATACAGATTACTGATCCAGCGCTGCTTCCTTCTCCACTATCTGACAAGACACACACTGTCACCTTATATACAGATTACTGATCCAGCACTGCTTCCTCCTCCACTATCTGACAAGACACACTGTCACCTTATATACAGATTACTGATCCAGCGCTGCTTCCTCCTCCACCATCTGACAAGACACACACTGTCACCTTATATACAGATTACTGATCCAGCGCTGCTTCCTTCTCCACTATCTGACAAGACACACACTGTCACCTTATATACAGATTACTGATCCAGCGCTGCTTCCTCCTCCACTATCTGACCAGACACACACTGTCCCCTTATATACAGATTACTGATCCAGCGCTGCTTCCTCCTCCACCATCTGACAAGACACACACTGTCACCTTATATACAGATTACTGATCCAGCGCTGCTTCCTTCTCCACTATCTGACAAGACACACACTGTCACCTTATATACAGATTACTGATCCAGCACTGCTTCCTCCTCCACTATCTGACAAGACACACTGTCACCTTATATACAGATTACTGATCCAGCGCTGCTTCCTCCTCCACCATCTGACAAGACACACACTGTCACCTTATATACAGATTACTGATCCAGCGCTGCTTCCTTCTCCACTATCTGACAAGACACACACTGTCACCTTATATACAGATTACTGATCCAGCGCTGCTTCCTTCTCCACTATCTGACAAGACACACACTGTCACCTTATATACAGATTACTGATCCAGCGCTGCTTCCTCCTCCACTATCTGACAAGACACACACTGTCCCCTTATATACAGATTACTGATCCAGCGCTGCTTCCTCCTCCACTATCTGACAAGACACACACTGTCCCCTTATATACAGATTACTGATCCAGCACCGCTTCCTCCTCCACTATCTGACAAGACACACACTGTCACCTTATATACAGATTACTGATCCAGCACCACTTCCTCCTCCACTATCAGATAGCATACACATTGCTGAATTGTGTGTTTTAATTGGAGTTCACCTTTAGGATGAGATTCATGGAAGCAGTCCTGCAGTATCTGGCTTGTCAGAGGTCTGGGAATTGTTATTCTCAGAGTTGTGCTGTGAACGGGTCATCCCCAGAGATATGAGGATTGATCATAAGATGAGCTCAGACTCGGTGGGGTGAGGTCACGACGCTCACTGGCTGCTGATGTTTTCAGCGTTGTTGGGGGGCGCTCACTGATCAGATCTCCGTCATAGGATTCCCTATCATTCTGGCAGAGAACATTCCAACCTTCAATAGATTTCCCCGGGGTCAGTGCCCTGCTGATGGTCTCCGGGGGACAGCTGTGCTGAAAATAACTTTTCAGACAGATTCAGCAGGCCTTTCACAGTGCTAATTGATGGGAATACACCTTCCTGTCACAGCATTTTGTAACCTTCTATGTAAGATGCAGCAGT
>JBBDGP010002571.1:0-132500 GCA_037952835.1 Lithobates septentrionalis | reverse complement strand
AAAATATTGCAACGACCGCCATTTTATTTTTTCTCTAGGGTTTCTGCTAAAATTTATATATATATATATATATACACATATAGATATATAATGTTTGGGGGTTCTAAGTCATTTTCTAGCAAAAAATACTGATTTTAACTTGTACGGAACAAGTGTCGGAAAAAGGTTTAGTCTTTAAAGAGGAACTGCAGTCTGCTCACATAATTTGTAATAGAAACATCTTTGCCATTCTGAAGCTTCCCTGCAACCACTTTGCATATCATTTTCCATATACTGTGATTCTGTACTTGCCAAATATCCTGCAGAAATCTCCCCCCACTGAGTCTTACTGCAGCCATTTTAACTGTGGGCAGCTGAAGTTCACTTCTTGGATTTACACAGACACACAGAGGCACACCTCCAGCTCTGCAGCTCTCATTGGCCCTCTTATGACTCCTCCCCCCCTCCCTTCCTGGCAAGAGAGTGAGAGAGAGAGAGCTGTGGATGATGGCATAATCGTAGGCTAATGACCAGACAAGAAATAGGAAGTGGACTGTATAAGGGATTTAATGGCAGAAAAAAAAAATGTTTTACTATATAAAGTTAAAACAGCAACAAGGGCAGAAGATTTAATAGATGGAAAGTTGAAAAAATGACTGAAGGTCCACTTTAACCACTTGCCGACCGCCTCACGCCTATATACGTGAGCAGAGCGGCACGGGCAGGCAAAATCACGTACCTGAAACGTGATTGCCTTCCCGCGGGTGGGGGGTCCGATCGGACCCCCCCCCCGGTGCCAGCTGCGGTCGGCATTTGGCTGGGAGCATTGAGAGACGAGGGGGAGGCCATCCGATCGTGGCCCCCCCCTCGCGATCGCTCCCAGCCAATGAGAAACATCCCCTGCCTCTGTATAGTACACAGAGGCAGAGGATGTGATGTCATCTCTCCTCGGCTGGCCAGTTTCCGTTCCAGCGCCGAGGAGAGACGACATGTAAGTGCACCAAACACAAACACACACACACAGTAGAACATGCCAGGCATACATTACACCCCCGATCGCCCCCCGATCCCCCCCAATCACCCCCCCCCCTGTCACAAACTGACACCAAGCAGGTTTTTTTTTTTTTTTTTCCTGATTACTGCATAGTGTCAGTTTGTGACAGTTACAGTATTAGGGCAGTGAGTATTACCCCCCTTTAGGTCTAGGGTACCCCCCTTACCCCCCCTAATAAAGTTTTAACCCCTTGATCACCCCCCCTCACCAGTGTCACTAAGCGATCATTTTTCTGATCGATGTATTAGTGTCGCTGGTGACGCTAGTTAGGGACGTAAATATTTAGGTTCGCCGTCAGTGTTTTATAGCGACAGGGACCCCCATATACTACCAAATAAATGTTTTAACCCCTTGATTGCCCCCTAGTTAACCCTTTCACCACTGATCACCATATAACTGTTACGGGTGACGCTGGTTAGTTTGTTTATTTTTTATAGTGTCAGGGCACCCGCCGTTTATTACCGAATAAAGGTTTAGCCCCCTGTAGGTCTAGGGTACCCCCCTTACCCCCCCTAATAAAGTTTTAACCCCTTGATCACCCCCTGTCGCCAGTGTCGCTAAGCGATCATTTTTCTGATCGCTGTATTAGTGTCGCTGGTGACGCTAGTTAGGGACGTAAATATTTAGGTTCGCCGTCAGTGTTTTATAGCGACAGGGACCCCCATATACTATCTAATAAATGTTTTAACCCCTTGATGGCCCCCTAGTTAACCCTTTCACCACTGATCACCGTATAACCGTTACGGGTGACGCTGGTTAGTTTGTTTATTTTTTATAGTGTCAGGGCACCCGCCGTTTATTACCGAATAAAGGTTTAGCCCCCTGATCGCCCGGCGGTGATATGCGTCGCCCTAGGCAGCGTCAGATTAGCGCCAGTACCGCGAACACCCATGCACGCACCGTACACGCACCGTACACCTCCCTTAGTGGTATAGTATCTGAACGCATCAATATCTGATCCGATCAGATCTATACTAGCGTCCCCAGCAGTTTAGGGTTCCCAAAAACGCAGTGTTAGCGGGATCAGCCCAGATACCTGCTAGCACCTGCGTTTTGCCCCTCCGCCCGGCTCAGCCCAGTCCAGCCCACCCAAGTGCAGTATCGATCGATCACTGTCACTTTTTTTTGTAGCGTTTTGGTGAACTGGCAAGCACCAGCGCCCTAGTACACCCCGGTCGTAGTCAAACCAGCACTGCAGTAACACTTGGTGACGTGGCGAGTCCCATAAGTGAAGTTCAAGCTGGTGAGGTGGCAAGCACAAGTAGTGTCTCGCTGCCACCAAAAAGACAAACACAGGCCCGTCGTGCCCATAGTGCCCTTCCTGCTGCATTCGCCAATCCTAATTGGGAACCCACCGCTTCTGCAGCGCCCGTACTTCCCCCATTCACATCCCCAACCAAATGCAGTCGGCTGCATGAGAAGCATTTTCTTTATGTCCTCCCGAGTACCCCTACCCAACGAACCCCCCCCCAAAAAAGATGTTGTGTCTGCAGCAAGCGCGGATATAGGCGTGACACCCGCTATTATTGTCCCTCCTGTCCTGACAATCCTGGTCTTTGCATTGGTGAATGTTTTGAACGCTACCATTCACTAGTTGAGTATTAGCGTAGGGTACAGCATTGCACAGACTAGGCACACTTTCACAGGGTCTCCCAAGATGCCATCGCATTTTGAGAGACCCGAACCTGGAACCGGTTACAGTTATAAAAGTTACAGTTACAAAAAAAAAGTGTAAAAAAAAAAAAAACACAAACAAAAATAAAAAAAAATAGTTGTCGTTTTATTGTTCTCTCTCTCTCTATTCTCTCTCTATTGTTCTGCTCTTTTTTACTGTATTTTATTCTGCAATGTTTTATTGTTATTATGTTTTATCATGTTTGCTTTTCAGGTATGCAATTTTTTATACTTTACCGTTTACTGTGCTTTATTGTTAACCATTTTTTTGTCTTCAGGTACGCCATTCACGACTTTGAGTGGTTATACCAGAATGATGCCTGCAGGTTTAGGTATCATCTTGGTATCATTCTTTTTAGCCAGCGGTCGGCTTTCATGTAAAAGCAATCCTAGCGGCTAATTAGCCTCTAGACTGCTTTTACAAGCAGTGGGAGGGAATGCCCCCCCCCCCCACCGTCTTCCGTGTTTTTCTCTGGCTCTCCTGTCTCAACAGGGAACCTGAGAATGCAGCCGGTGATTCAGCCAGCTGACCATAGAGCTGATCAGAGACCAGAGTGGCTCCAAACATCTCTATGGCCTAAGAAACCGGAAGCTACGAGCATTTTATGACTTAGATTTCGCCGGATGTAAACAGCACCATTGGGAAATTGGGGAAGCATTTTATCACACCGATCTTGGTGTGGTCAGATGCTTTGAGGGCAGAGGAGAGATCTAGGGTCTAATAGACCCCAATTTTTTCAAAAAAGAGTACCTGTCACTACCTATTGCTATCATAGGGGATATTTACATTCCCTGAGATAACAATAAAAATGATTAAAAAAAAAAAAAAATGAAAGGAACAGTTTAAAAATAAGATAAAAAAGCAAAAAAATAATAAAGAAAAAAATAAATAAATAAATAAAAAGCACCCCTGTCCCCCCTGCTCTCGCGCTAAGGCGAACGCAAGCGGCGGTCTGGCGTCAAATGTAAACAGCAATTGCACCATGCATGTGAGGTATCACCGCGAAGGTCAGATCGAGGGCAGTCATTTTAGCAGTAGACCTCCTCTGTAAATCTAAAGTGGTAACCTGTAAAGGCTTTTAAAGGCTTTTAAAAATGTATTAATTTTGTTGCCACTGCACGTTTGTGCGCAATTTTAAAGCATGTCATGTTTGGTATCCATGTACTCGGCCTAAGATCATCTTTTTTATTTCATCAAACATTTGGGCAATATAGTGTGTTTTAGTGCATTAAAATTTAAAAAAGTGTGTTTTTTCCCCAAAAAATGCGTTTGAAAATCGCTGCGCAAATACTGTGTGAAAAAAAAAAAATGAAACACCCACCATTTTAATCTGTAGGGCATTTGCTTTAAAATAATATATAATGTTTGGGGGTTCAAAGTAATTTTCTTGCAAAAAAAAATAATTTTTTCATGTAATCAAAAAGTGTCAGAAAGGGCTTTGTCTTCAAGTGGTTAGAAGAGTGGGTGATGTGTGACATAAGCTTCTAAATGTTGTGCATAAAATGCCAGGACAGTTCAAAACCCCCCCCCAAATGACCCCATTTTGGAAAGTAGACACCCCAAGCTATTTGCTGAGAGGCATGTCGAGTCCATGGAATATTTTATATTGTGACACAAGTAGTGGGAAAGAGACAAATTTTTTTTTTTTTTTTTTTGCACAAAGTTGTCACTAAATGTTATATTGCTCAAACATGCCATGGGAATATGTGAAATTACACCCCAAAATAAATTCTGTTGCTTCTCCTGAGTACGGGGATACCACATGTGTGGGACTTTTTGGGAGCCTAGCCGCGCACGGGACCCCGAAAACCAAGTACCGCCTTCAGGCTTTCTAAGGCCGTAAATTTTTGATTTCACTCTTCACTGCCTATCACAGTTTCGGAGGCCATGGAATGCCCAGGTGGCACAACCCCCCCCCCCCCCAAATGACCCCATTTTGGAAAGTATACACCCCAAGCTATTTGCTGAGAGGTATAGTGAGTATTTTGCAGACCTCACTTTTTGTCACAAAGTTTTGAAAATTGAAAAAAGAAAAAAATATATATTTTTTCTGGTCTTTCTTCATTTTCAAAAACAAATGAGAGCTGCAAAATACTCACCATGCCTCTCAGCAAATAGCTTGGGGTGTCTACTTTCCAAAATGGGGTCATTTGGGGGGGTTTTGTGCCACCTGGGCATTTTATGGCCTTCAAAACTGTGATAGGTAGTGAGGCGTGAAATCAAAAATTTATGCCCTTAGAAATCCTGAAGGCGGTGCTTGGTTTTCGGGGCCCCGTACGCGGCTAGGCTCCCAAAAAGTGCCACACATGTGGTATCCCCGTACTCAGGAGAAGCAGCTGAATGTATTTTGGGGTGCAATTCCACATATGCCCATGGCCTGTGTGAGCAATATATCATTTAGTGACAACTTTTTGTAAATTTTTTTTTTTTTTTGTCATTATTCAATCACTTGGGACAAAAAAAATAAATATTCAATGGGCTCAACATGCCTCTCAGCAATTTCCTTGGGGTGTCTACTTTCCAAAATGGGGTCATTTGGGGGGGGTTTGTACTGCCCTGCCATTTTAGCACCTCAAGAAATGACATAGGCAGTCATAAACTAAAAGCTGTGTAAATTCCAGAAAATGTACCCTAGTTTGTAGACGCTATAACTTTTGCGCAAACCAATAAATATATGCTTATTGACATTTTTTTTACCAAAGACATGTGGCCGAATACATTTTGGCCTAAATGTATGACTAAAATTTAGTTTATTGGATTTTTTTTTATAACAAAAAGTAGAAAATATCATTTTTTTTCAAAATTTTCAGTCTTTTTCCGTTTATAGCGCAAAAAATAAAAACGGCAGAGGTGATCAAATACCATCAAAAGAAAGCTCTATTTGTGGGAAGAAAAGGACGCAAATTTCGTTTGGGTAGAGCATTGCATGACCGCGCAATTAGCAGTTAAAGCGACGCAGTGCCGAATTGTAAAAAGTGCTCTGGTCAGGAAGGGGGTAAATCCTTCCGGGGCTGAAGTGGTTAAGGTAAGTACAAAAATCTTGATTTATTTCTCATCCGCTTTAAGTGGTCAAACTGCCCTCATTTTTAGACTGAAGTTCATCCCTTTGATCTAATAGAACCCAATGATAAAATGTTTCTTTTTATCTCAGCTCTGAGCAATGTTGTGATAAACTTTGGCAGCTGCCTTTTTTTTTTTTGACAGCTCTCAGAGAACTTCTCTGCACTAAATCGTGGAAATGCCGGATTAAGATCGTGACTTGGGTTGATGGATCTTAACGGTTTTATTTTCTTAAGGAAGCTCGTCATTTGACGGTATTTCCATTCTGCCATTCTTGTCTCCCCAAATTTCAAGATCATCTCAGTCAGTGGTATTAAAACTCCCCTTGGGGCAAACTTACCGCAACTAATATTCCCGTCTTGTCCCCACGCCCCCAGACTTCCCGTCTTCTCCCCCGGGAGGAACCACGGAAATCCCTCCAGAGGGGTCAGAGGGGAGGTCTGTGGGGCATACCTGCCCTCTTTATTCATTCTATCCCATACTTCTAATGTATTCAGGGTTATTGGTGATGTCCATTGTGACAGCCCTCTCAGTGACCCTTGGATCCATGGTGCTCCTGCCAGGTTTCTCCCCGCCATCATCATTTCTGCCTGTACCCATGGTTTTCTATCTAGGTCATGGCACCAGTCTATTATTCTAACTAGTGCCATGGCCTTATAATAGGATGTTATATCCGGGAGTCCTAGGCCACCCTCCGCTCTACTCCTTCTTAAAATGTTGTACGCCAATCTAGGCCTTTTATCGTTCCATACAAAGGCCATTAATAGCCGACGCATTTGTTTAAGGAGACTCGCCGGCAACCTGATTGGCACTGTACGCAGCACATAAACTATTCTGGGCAGTATACTCATTTTTATGGCACTGATTCTTCCGAACCAGGTCAGGTATTTCCCCTTCCATTTCTTTAATTCTTCTGTTATTTCTTTCACTAATGAGCCATAATTCTGCTCCAACAATAGTTCATAGTCTGCGCTTATCTGTACCCCCAGGTATGTCAGCGACTCCCTGTTCCATATAAATGGGTATTTCTCCTTCAGTGTTAAGATCCATAAATACACTTACCGCATTTGAGAGGAAGTGTGCACAGACATCAGAAGATGGGCATACACTATCCTGGATGTACAGAATGATCCTAGGAGAACAAGAAAAGAAACCCCCATACTTCATGAAAGAATGGGAGAGGGAGCTAGGCCAAGTGTGGACAGATAAACAAATAAATAAAATGATATCGTTAACATTTACTACCTCCATAAGTACAAAGGTGCAAGAAATGGCATATAAATTCCTAGCGAGATGGTATAGAACACCAGTTAAAATGGCACAAATCTCTTCAGAAGCTAATGATAAATGCTGGAGGGGCTGTGGACAGAAGGGAACTTTTCTTCATCTATGGTGGACGTGCCCAATAATTAGGCGTTTTTGGGAATTAGTAGCCCCCTGGATTAAGAAAATGACGACAGAGCACATAGAGTTTGGGCCCATACAATATTTATTTCATGGAATGACTGGACCTATCAAAAAATATAGAGAAAGTATAACCCCACATTTGTTAAATGCAGCAAAAAAACGAATTCCGAAGAACTGGAGACAGGACCGGATTCCGTCAGTCATAGAGTGGAGAAACGAGGTTAATATAATAAAGGAAGCAGAGAGATGGGTTCATGTGGTTAAAAACCAAAGAAAGAAATTTGAAACGACATGGGCAAACTGGGAACAATGCGCTGAGGAGATAATAGAAGAGGGAAATACAGATGGGTAGGAGGAAGGAATGGTATAGTCATTTAGAATAGAGACATAAGAAGAATGGCCCTGAAGGGTAGATGTAAATAGTCAGATAACTTCTCTAATGTTAATCAAAGAGGGAGGGGGGTAAGATAATGTATGGTTAAATGTATATGTGGTCTCTGTTTTTTGTGTTTTTTTATTATTTCCCTCTTGTCCCAGTTTTGACAAACATTGGAGGTGGAGGGGGGAAGGAGATAGGCACACGATTAATAACAATTATGAATTATAGGGAAAATCCCCCCCCCCCCCCTTTTTTTTTTTTTTTTTTTTTTTTTTTTTAACACATCTTCATAATTATGAATTTTAGTGGTTAGTGACACAAACTAGAATAAAGGGGTTGTATTTGATAACGAACTGAAGTAAATAGTGACACGAATTAGAACAAGGGGGGAATGTACTTATAAATTTATCATTAAAAACACTTTATAACACGAATATACACGGAAGGGGAAATTATTATTATTATTTTTTTTTTTTTTTCTTCTCACAATACATAACAAGGAATTGTAGGGACTAAAGACACTAATCAGAATAAGGGGGGAACTCCCCACCCCCCTCTCCTTTTTTTTTTTTTTTTTGAAGTGATTAATGACACTAATAAGAATAAGGGGGAACTTATTTATAATTTCATTTTTAAACACTTTATAAATATAAACACGGTGGGGTGGGTACCAGAGGAGAAAGAAAGGAAAAGGGAAGAGAAATTTTTTATTTTTTTTTCTCTCTTCTCACAATATATAATTGAAGTGATTACGGACACTAATAAGAATTAGGGGGAACTTATTTATAATTTTATTTTTTTAACACTTTATAAACATAAGCACGATAAACACGGTGGGGTGGGTAACATTTATTTATTTATTTATTTATCTAAAAATTTTTTTTTTTTTTTTTTTTCTCTTCACACAATATATAATTATGAATTGAAGTGATTAAGGACACTAATAAGAATTAGGGGGAACTTATATATAGTTTCTTTTAACACTTTATAAACACAAGCACGATAAACACGGTGGGGTAGGTACCATTTATTTATTTATTTATCTATTTTTATTTTTTTTTCCCCTCGCATATGTAAATGTCGGCCGCTGGGACAGGGGGGAAAACGGTGGTAGGTGATGTAGGATGTAATGTGTAGTATGTTTCTAGTGTTTGAACAAAGGGGTATAGAATGTTGTATAAATGGTGTATATATAAATGAAATAAACAATAAAATTTTTGATTATTAAAGTGACTTGGGTTGAATCGAGATCACAATTTTTTTTAACGATTAATCGTGCAGCTCTAATGATAACCCATAACAAGTGATTGTTGTCAGTGTTCATTGCCACCCCATAGCTCTCCCATTCACACCTGAATGATGTGAAGTCTCACCACGAACGCTTCAACGCTGAGCGCAGTGTCAGTGGAAGCTCCTCGCCCCAAATTGTACATGAGCCTACTTTTGGGCGGAGTTGCACATAGATATGTGTACTGCCAAAACATTTGTTCGTTTTCTTTTTAGTTTCATTGTGGGTTTTTTTTTTTCCGGGTCATTCTTTATGATCGCAATTCATAAATTCGAAAATTTTAGAATTCGTAAAATCGGAAATTCGAAAATTTTTAAATTCATAAAACCTTAAATTCAAAAATCCGAGAATAAGAAAGAAAATTTGAAAGAATGACTAACTAACTAACTAATAATAACTAACTATTAAATTATAGGTATTGGAATTTCCTTTCAAATTTGGCTGTTTGCGAACGTAAACAATACGAATTTATCCAAAGTTAAGAATTATCCGAAATAACGAATCTAAACAAATGGAATGGAACAAATTAACAATCAATAATAATAATAATACATTTTTATTATTATTATTGATATTTATTATTATTAATTAGTTACGTTTCATTCGTTTAGCTACGGCATTCGTTATTTTGGTCAATTCGTAACTTTCGGATTTTAAAGGAAATTCCAATACCTATCATTTAATAGTTAGTAATAGTTAAGTTATTATTAGTTAGTTATTAATAGTTAGTTATTATTTCAGGTTTTCGAATTTTCGGGTTTCTGGATTTCTGAATTTTCGAAGTTACGAATATTCCAATTTTCGAATATTCGAATTTACGAATATTCAAATTTACGATTATTCAGGAAAAATTAATTAAACATGTTTTTGGCAATTTGGGTATTTCAGAATGAATGAATTTGTCGATATTAGTTAAAAAACTAATTCCGAACTAAACGAATTGCACATTTTGGCCCCAATAGACCGCAATGAGAATGCTTGAAAAAATGGGTTTAAAACCCATTTTTTGCTCATTTTCTTGCCTAGTAACTAGCTCGCCATTGGCTCAAAAAAAAAACAAAAAAAAAACAAACTCAAGCCTGATGCGAATGCATAAATGCGAGTACAAATGCTCAAAAGACTGCCCGAAAAATGACCAAAGATGCTCAGCTCAGGTGTGAATGGGGCCTTGGTTCACAACTATACGTGTGGCTGAGGGAATCGGCACTAGGCTCCTTTTACACAATGGCGGTGCGACCGCGCGCTCCCGTCTCCCGCACGTTACTGCACCTCATGAGAAATGCGCAAAAGAACTCCCCGACCCTTTTGCAAAATTGTGCATCACTGAAACGCATGGTGCTGCGGCACATGCATGAAGGTGCCATTAAAAACGAATGGCACCACCACACGTTTGCGAAAGTGCCGCGCGTTTTGAGCGCACGTTTTTGAGCTCGTTTCTGACATACACAAACTGTGAGCTTAGCCTTAGATTGGAGATGTTCCGGGGCTCCAGTGATGGAAATCAGGTCCAGCAAGTACCCCGAATTCTCGTAGCAGTTTGAAGCCCTTCCATTCTGTACCTCTTGCGCCCCCTGCAGGTGTCGGAGTAGAATGCGGTGGTGGTAGGGGGACTGGAACTGCTTTGAAGAGGTGCCCCCAGAAGGCTTTTAGCTAGAGCTGCACAATTCTGGCCAAATTGAGAATCACAGCTTTTTTGCTTAGAATAAAGATCAGGATTCTCGCGTCGTAACATCATCTTTCACATTATACAAACAAAATGTGGCTAACTTTGCTGTTTAGTTGTATTTTAATTAATTAAAGTGTATTTTTCCCCCAAAAAAATTGCATTTGAAAGACCGCTGTGCAAATACGGTGTGACATAAAATATTGCAACAATCTCCATTTTATTCTCTAGGGTCTCTGCTAAAAAAAAATGTATATATAATGTTTGGGGTTTCTAAGTAATTTTCTAGAAAAAATAATGATTTTAACTTGAAACCAACAAGTGTCAGAAAAGGGTTTATTCTTTAAGTGGTTATACTTTCCTCATTTACAGACCGAAGTTCATTTCTTTGATCTAAAGAAAAAAAACGTTACAATGTTTATAGTTAGCTCAGCAGCTGAGGAATGTTGTGGATACTTGGCAGACTGCTTTTTTTTTTTTTTTTGTTTTGACAGCTGTTGGCTTGAGCAGAGAATTGTCTGCATAGAAAGAATCGGGAAAATGCTTTGTTAAGATCGTGAGGGGGGAAAAAAAAAATCGAAATAACGATTCTTAACAATTAATTGTGCAGCTCTACTTTTAGCATGTTCATGTGTGGGGGGTGCTGAGTCTGGGACGTTCTCAGGCAGTCACCACCTACAGAAGTGAATGATCTATTCTGTGTAAAGATTAAAGTGGACCTGTCACCATATATATATTTCCATGTAAAGATCATACATGCTCAGTAATGTATCAGTGTAACCGTTCCAGGTATATAATACCTCTCACAGAGATAGCAGTACTCCCACTGTCAATGCCTTCATCTGCTTTTCTCTTCAGAAGGACGGTGCCATCTTTGTTCAGGCATCACCCAGGTTCACATCTACTTCTGGACTAAAATGCCGTTTCAGTCATGTATTTGCTGATGCCTGTAAGTGTCTTGGCTGCGTTCACAAATGTCTGACGCAGATCAACTCCTGATGCAGCCTCTCACCTTGTGATTTGTTACAATGTTGCAGTCTGATCGCTGGGGGGGGGGACTAAGGAAATACTTCCTCCTGCCTGCAGTGGACTGACTTCATCTCAGCCTAGGTAAAGTCCCCGATTGGAACTCAAAGACAGCTTTTTAATAATATAATGATACTTTGCTGTATATTGTGACATGTCAGGAATTTATTCAGCCTTGTGAAGATACTGACAGGTCCACTTTGGAGACACAGCTAAGCAGAAAGCCCCCCTCCCCCCCCCCCCCCCCCCACCGCCTCGGTCTCCTCTATATGTAGATTGGTGGATTGGCGGATAGTTTGGTCTGCTCATAGAAGACTTGTCAGATGGAAGATTTCGGGAGGCGGAATGTTATGACATTTTATTTTTCTCTGGCTGATAATATCTGATGTTCATTCCCGGCACATACTGTATGTCCACAAATATGAAATAGCGATCTCAGCGCGGATAGACGAGGCCCCGGCATTGCTTGTCATCCTTCTATTACTAGTGGCGGCTGTGTATGGCAAGCTGGAGCGATCGTTTCTGGAATGATCTGTAGATACAACCTGAGACTTCAGAGTGGAATATAAAGTGGACCTGTCTGTATCTTCACATGTCTGTATGAATAAATTCCTGATGTCACAATATTCAGCAACAGTATCAGATTTCAATTAAGCTCCACCTTTTATCATTAAAAAGTCCAATCAGTGACTTTGCCTAGACTGAGATGATGTCATCAGTCTGCTGCAGGCAGAAGGAAACATTTCCTCAGTCAGTTCCTGCATCTTCACACCTCAGATCACCCCAATTCCTCCACCTTCACACCTCAGATCACCCCAATTCCTCCACCTCACACCTCAGATCACCCCAATTCCTCCACCTCACACCTCAGATCACCCCAATTCCTCCACCTCACACCTCAGATCACCCCAATTCCTCCACCTCACACCTCAGATCACCCCAATTCCTCCACTTCCCCACCTCAGATCACCCCAATTCCTCCACTTCCCCACCTCAGATCACCCCAATTCCTCCACCTCCCCACCTCAGATCACCCCAATTCCTCCACCTTCACACCTCAGATCACCCCAATTCCTGCACCCACACCTCAGATCACCATAATTCCTCCACCTCACACCTCATATCACCCCAATTCCTCCACCTTCACACCTCAGATCACCCCAATTCCTCCACCTCACACCTCAGATCACCCCAATTCCTCCACTTCCCCACCTCAGATCACCCCAATTCCTCCACTTCCCCACCTCAGATCACCCCAATTCCTCCACCTCCCCACCTCAGATCACCCCAATTCCTCCACCTTCACACCTCAGATCACCCCAATTCCTGCACCCACACCTCAGATCACCATAATTCCTCCACCTCACACCTCATATCACCCCAATTCCTCCATCTCACACCTCAGATCACCCCAATTCCTCCACCTCCCACCTCAGATCACCCCAATTCCTTCACCTCACACCCCAATTCCTCCACCTCACACCTCAGATCACCCCAATTCCTCCACCTCCACACCTCAGATCACCCCAATTCCTTCACCTCACACCTCAGATCACCCCAATTCCTCCACCTCACACCTCAAATCACCCCAATTCCTTCACCTCCACACCTGAGATCACCCCAATTCCTCCACCTCACACCTCAGATCACCCCAATTCCTCCACCTCACACCTCAGATCACCCCAATTCCTTCACCTCACACCTCAGATCACCCCAATTCCTTCACCTCACACCTCAGATCACCCCAATTCCTCCACCTCACATCACCCCAATTCCTCCACCTCACACCTCAAATCACCCCAATTCCTTCACCTCACACCTCAGATCACCCCAATTCCTCCACCTCACACCTCAGATCACCCCAATTCCTCCACCTCACACCTCAGATCACCCCAATTCCTCCACCTCACACCTCAGATCACCCCAATTCCTCCACCTCACACCTCAGATCACCCCAATTCCTCCACCTTCACACCTCAGATCACCCCAATTCCTTCACCTCACACCTCAGATCACCCCAATTCCTCCACCTCACACCTCAGATCAGCCCAATTCCTTCACCTCACACCTCAGATCACCCCAATTCCTCCACCTCACACCTCAGATCACCCCAATTCCTCCACCTTCACACCTCAGATCACCCCAATTCCTTCACCTCACACCTCAGATCACCCCAATTCCTCCACCTCACACCTCAGATCAGCCCAATTCCTTCACCTCACACCTCAGATCACCCCAATTCCTCCACCTCACACCTCAGATCACCCCAATTCCTCCACCTCACACCTCAGATCACCCCAATTCCTCCACCTCACACCTCAGATCACCCCAATTCCTCCACCTTCACACCTCAGATCACCCCAATTCCTTCACCTCACACCTCAGATCACCCCAATTCCTCCACCTCACACCTCAGATCAGCCCAATTCCTTCACCTCACACCTCAGATCACCCCAATTCCTCCACCTCACACCTCAGATCACCCCAATTCCTCCACCTTCACACCTCAGATCACCCCAATTCCTTCACCTCACACCTCAGATCACCCCAATTCCTCCACCTCACACCTCAGATCACCCCAATTCCTCCACCTTCACACCTCAGATCACCCCAATTCCTCCACCTCACACCTCAGATCACCCCAATTCCTCCACCTCACACCTCAGATCACCCCAATTCCTCCACCTCACACCTCAGATCACCCCAATTCCTCCACCTCACACCTCAGATCACCCCAATTCCTCCACTTCCCCACCTCAGATCACCCCAATTTCTCCACTTCCCCACCTCAGATCACCCCAATTCCTCCACCTCCCCACCTCAGATCACCCCAATTCCTCCACCTTCACACCTCAGATCACCCCAATTCCTGCACCCACACCTCAGATCACCATAATTCCTCCACCTCACACCTCAGATCACCCCAATTCCTCCACCTTCACACCTCAGATCACCCCAATTCCTCCACCTCACACCTCAGATCACCCCAATTCCTCCACCTTCACACCTCAGATCACCCCAATTCCTCCATCTCACACCTCAGATCACCCCAATTCCTCCACCTCACACCTCAGATCACCCCAATTCCTTCACCTCACACCCCAATTCCTCCACCTCACACCTCAGATCACCCCAATTCCTCCACCTCCACACCTCAGATCACCCCAATTCCTTCACCTCACACCTCAGATCACCCCAATTCTTCCACCTCACACCTCAGATCACCGCAAATCATGCACCTTCACACCTCAGATCACCCCAATTCCTCCACCTCACACCTCAGATCACCCCAATTCCTCCACCTCACACCTCAAATCACCCCAATTCCTTCACCTCCACACCTCAGATCACCCCAATTCCTCCACCTCACACCTCAGATCACCCCAATTCCTCCACCTCACACCTCAGATCACCCCAATTCCTTCACCTCACACCTCAGATCACCCCAATTCCTTCACCTCACACCTCAGATCACCCCAATTCCTCCACCTCACATCACCCCAATTCCTCCACCTCACACCTCAAATCACCCCAATTCCTTCACCTCACACCTCAGATCACCCCAATTCCTCCACCTCACACCTCAGATCACCCCAATTCCTCCACCTCACACCTCAGATCACCCCAATTCCTCCACCTCACACCTCAGATCACCCCAATTCCTCCACCTCACACCTCAGATCACCCCAATTCCTCCACCTTCACACCTCAGATCACCCCAATTCCTTCACCTCACACCTCAGATCACCCCAATTCCTCCACCTCACACCTCAGATCAGCCCAATTCCTTCACCTCACACCTCAGATCACCCCAATTCCTCCACCTCACACCTCAGATCACCCCAATTCCTCCACCTTCACACCTCAGATCACCCCAATTCCTTCACCTCACACCTCAGATCACCCCAATTCCTCCACCTCACACCTCAGATCACCCCAATTCCTCCACCTTCACACCTCAGATCACCCCAATTCCTCCACCTCAGATCACCCCAATTCCTCCACCTCCACACCTCAGATAACCCCAATTCCTCCACCTCCACACCTCAGATCACCCCAATTCCTCCACCTCACACCTCAGATCACCCCAATTCCTCCACCTCCACACCTCAGATCACCCCAATTCCTCCACCTCACACCTCAGATCACCCCAATTCCTCCACCTCACACCTCAAATCACCCCAATTCCTTCACCTCACACCTCAGATCACCCCAATTCCTCCACCTCACACCTCAGATCACCCCAATTCCTCCACCTCACACCTCAGATCACCCCAATTCCTCCACCTCACACCTCGGATCACCCCAATTTCTCCACCTCACACTTCAGATCACCGCAAATCATGCACCTTCACACCTTAGATCACCCCAATTTCGACACTTTGTCACTTCAGATCGCCCCCAATTCCTGAACCATCAAATCTCTGATCATCCCAATTCCTGTATCAGTGCACCTTAGATCACCCCAATTCCTCCACCTCACACTTCAGATCACCCCAATTCCTCCACCTCACACCCCAGATCACCCCAATTCCTCCACCTCACAACTCAGATCACCGAAACTCCTCCACCTCACACCTCAGATCACCCCAATTCCTCCACCTTACACCTCAGATCACCCCAATTCCTCCACCTCACACTTCAGATCACCCCAATTCCTCCACCTCACACCTCAGATCACCCCAATTCCTCCACCTCACACTTCAGATCACCCCAATTCCTCCACCTCACACCCCAGATCACCCCAATTCCTCCACCTCACAACTCAGATCACAGAAACTCCTCCACCTCATACCTCACATCACCCCAATTCCTCCACCTCACACCTCAGATCACCCCAATTCCTCCACCTCACACTTCAGATCACCCCAATTCCTCCACCTCACACCTCAGATCACCCCAATTCCTCCACCTCACACTTCAGATCACCCCAATTCCTCCACCTCACACCCCAGATCACCCCAATTCCTCCACCTCACAACTCAGATCACAGAAACTCCTCCACCTCATACCTCACATCACCCCAATTCCTCCACCTCACACCTCAGATCACCCCAATTCCTCCACCTTACACCTCAGATCACCCCAATTCCTCCACCTCACACTTCAGATCACCCCAATTCCTCCACCTCACACCTCAGATCACCCCAATTCCTCCACCTCACACCTCAGATCACCCCAATTCCTCCACCTCACACCTCAGATCACCCCAATTCCTCCACCTCACACCTCAGATCACCCCAATTCCTCCTCCTCACACCTCAGATCACCCCAATTCCTCCACCTCCCCACCTCAGATCACCCCAATTCCTCCACCTTCACACCTCAGATCACCCCAATTCCTGCACCCACACCTCAGATCACCATAATTCCTCCACCTCACACCTCAGATCACCCCAATTCCTCCACCTTCACACCTCAGATCACCCCAATTCCTCCACCTCACACCTCAGATCACCCCAATTCCTCCACCTTCACACCTCAGATCACCCCAATTCCTCCATCTCACACCTCAGATCACCCCAATTCCTCCACCTCACACCTCAGATCACCCCAATTCCTTCACCTCACACCCCAATTCCTCCACCTCACACCTCAGATCACCCCAATTCCTCCACCTCCACACCTCAGATCACCCCAATTCCTTCACCTCACACCTCAGATCACCCCAATTCTTCCACCTCACACCTCAGATCACCGCAAATCATGCACCTTCACACCTCAGATCACCCCAATTCCTCCACCTCACACCTCAGATCACCCCAATTCCTCCACCTCACACCTCAAATCACCCCAATTCCTTCACCTCCACACCTCAGATCACCCCAATTCCTCCACCTCACACCTCAGATCACCCCAATTCCTCCACCTCACACCTCAGATCACCCCAATTCCTTCACCTCACACCTCAGATCACCCCAATTCCTTCACCTCACACCTCAGATCACCCCAATTCCTCCACCTCACATCACCCCAATTCCTCCACCTCACACCTCAAATCACCCCAATTCCTTCACCTCACACCTCAGATCACCCCAATTCCTCCACCTCACACCTCAGATCACCCCAATTCCTCCACCTCACACCTCAGATCACCCCAATTCCTCCACCTCACACCTCAGATCACCCCAATTCCTCCACCTCACACCTCAGATCACCCCAATTCCTCCACCTTCACACCTCAGATCACCCCAATTCCTTCACCTCACACCTCAGATCACCCCAATTCCTCCACCTCACACCTCAGATCAGCCCAATTCCTTCACCTCACACCTCAGATCACCCCAATTCCTCCACCTCACACCTCAGATCACCCCAATTCCTCCACCTTCACACCTCAGATCACCCCAATTCCTTCACCTCACACCTCAGATCACCCCAATTCCTCCACCTCACACCTCAGATCACCCCAATTCCTCCACCTTCACACCTCAGATCACCCCAATTCCTCCACCTCAGATCACCCCAATTCCTCCACCTCCACACCTCAGATAACCCCAATTCCTCCACCTCCACACCTCAGATCACCCCAATTCCTCCACCTCACACCTCAGATCACCCCAATTCCTCCACCTCCACACCTCAGATCACCCCAATTCCTCCACCTCACACCTCAGATCACCCCAATTCCTCCACCTCACACCTCAAATCACCCCAATTCCTTCACCTCACACCTCAGATCACCCCAATTCCTCCACCTCACACCTCAGATCACCCCAATTCCTCCACCTCACACCTCAGATCACCCCAATTCCTCCACCTCACACCTCGGATCACCCCAATTTCTCCACCTCACACTTCAGATCACCGCAAATCATGCACCTTCACACCTTAGATCACCCCAATTTCGACACTTTGTCACTTCAGATCGCCCCCAATTCCTGAACCATCAAATCTCTGATCATCCCAATTCCTGTATCAGTGCACCTTAGATCACCCCAATTCCTCCACCTCACACTTCAGATCACCCCAATTCCTCCACCTCACACCCCAGATCACCCCAATTCCTCCACCTCACAACTCAGATCACCGAAACTCCTCCACCTCACACCTCAGATCACCCCAATTCCTCCACCTTACACCTCAGATCACCCCAATTCCTCCACCTCACACTTCAGATCACCCCAATTCCTCCACCTCACACCTCAGATCACCCCAATTCCTCCACCTCACACTTCAGATCACCCCAATTCCTCCACCTCACACCCCAGATCACCCCAATTCCTCCACCTCACAACTCAGATCACAGAAACTCCTCCACCTCATACCTCACATCACCCCAATTCCTCCACCTCACACCTCAGATCACCCCAATTCCTCCACCTCACACTTCAGATCACCCCAATTCCTCCACCTCACACCTCAGATCACCCCAATTCCTCCACCTCACACTTCAGATCACCCCAATTCCTCCACCTCACACCCCAGATCACCCCAATTCCTCCACCTCACAACTCAGATCACAGAAACTCCTCCACCTCATACCTCACATCACCCCAATTCCTCCACCTCACACCTCAGATCACCCCAATTCCTCCACCTTACACCTCAGATCACCCAATTCCTCCACCTCACACTTCAGATCACCCCAATTCCTCCACCTCACACCTCAGATCACCCCAATTCCTCCACCTCACACCTCAGATCACCCCAATTCCTCCACCTCACACCTCAGATCACCCCAATTCCTCCACCTCACACCTCAGATCACCCCAATTCCTCCTCCTCACACCTCAGATCACCCCAATTCCTCCTCCTCACACCTCAGATCACCCCAATTCCTCCACCTCACAACTCAGATCACCGAAACTCCTCCACCTCACACTTCAGATCACCCCAATTCCTCCACCTCACACCTCAGATCACCCCAATTCCTCCTCCTCACACCTCAGATCACCCCAATTCCTCCACCTCACACCTCAGATCACCCCAATTCCTCCACCTCACAACTCAGATCACCAAAACTCCTCCACCTCACACTTCAGATCACCCCAATTCCTCCACCTCACACCTCAGATCACCCCAATTCCTCCACCTCACACCTCAGATCACCCCAATTCCTCCACCTCACACCTCAAATCACCCCAAATCCTTCACCTCACACCTTAGATCACCCCAATTCCTCCACCTCACACCTCAGATCACCCCAATTCCTTCACCTCACACCTCAGATCACCCCAATTCCTTCACCTCACACCTCAGATCACCCCAATTCCTTCACCTCACACCTCAGATCACCCCACTTCCTCCACCTCACACCTCAGATCACCCCAATTCCTCCACAGCACACCTCAGATCACCCCAATTCCTCCACCTCACACCTCAGATCACCCCAATTCCTCCACCTCACACCTCAGATCACCCCAATTCCTCCACCTCACACCTCAGATCACCCCAATTCCTCCACCTCACACCTCAGATCACCCCAATTCCTCCACCTCACACCTCAGATCACCCCAATTCCTTCACCTCACACCTCAGATCACCCCAATTCCTCCACCTCACACCTCAGATCACCCCAATTCCTCCACCGCACACCTCAGATCACCCCAATTCCTCCACCTCACACCTCAGATCACCCCAATTCCTCCACCTCACACCTCAGATCACCCCAGTTCCTCCACCTCACATCACCCCAATTCCTCCACGTCACACCTCAGATCACCCTCATTCCTGCATCTTCACACCTCGGATCATCTTAATTCCTACACCTTCACACCTCACCTCACCCCAGTTCTTGCACCTTTACACTTGAAATCACCCCATTTCCTGCACCTTCCCACCTCAGATCACCTCAGTTCCTGTACCAATAGACCTCAGATCAGCCTATATTCCTGCACCTTCACATCACAGATCACCCCAATTCCTCCACCTTCACACCTCAGATCACCCCAATTCCTGCACTTCACACCTCAGATCACCCCGATACTTGCATGTAGGCACCTCACATCACCCCAGTTCCTACACCTTCGCACCTGAGATCACCCCATTTCTTGCACCTTCACACCCCAGATCACCCCACTTCCTGTACCATCAGACCTCAGATCAGTTTCAATTCCTGCACCTTGCATCTCAGATTATTATTATTGTACAGGATTTATATGGCGCCAACAGATTACGCAGCGCTTTACAGTATAAAAGGGAGACAGTACAGTTACAATACATTAAAATACAAAAGGGTTAGGAGGGCCCTGCTCTGATAAGCTTACAATCTAATAGATCACCCCAATATCTGCACCTTTGGACCTCAATTGAATACCCAGTGAGCTGTAAATTACATCCAATGGCAGAGAGTGCCTACACAACCAACACTGCATACCCGCCTGGGCACACATGGTGGGGGATGCCAACTAATCTTTTATAAAAACTAAAAAATATAAAATAATTTTGATGGATTTCCTTTTTTTTTTTAGAACCTACAAATGTTGTTTGTTTTTGTCAAATTGTCGTAGAATTGTACTGAAAAATTGTAGCAGTTTGCGATTGTCCCACAGCAGCCAGCTGTATAAATAGGACCTATTCTCAAGAGCTGACACTCTACTGGGGAAGGAAAGATTTCTTATAGAACATTTGGAGTGTTTGGAGAGGAAGAAAGTTCTGGAAGAGTGCAGTGTCTGCACCATGACCAGCAGTATGAAGGGTAGACTATTCTCAAGAGCTGACACTCTACTGGAGAAGGGAAGGTTTCCTATAGAACAGTTGGAGTGTTTGGAGAGGAGGGAAGTTCTGGCAGAGTGCAGTGTTTGTCCCATGGCCATCAGTATGAAGGGGAGACTGTTCCCAAGAGCTGACACTCTATTGGGTAGGGGAAGGTTTCTTTTAGAACATTTGGAGTGTTTGGAGAGGTGGAAAGTTCTGGCAGAGTGCAGTGTTTGTACCTTGGCCAGCAGTATGAAGGGGAGACTGTTCCCAAGAGCTGACAATCTACTGGGGAAGGTTTCTTATAGAAAAGTTTGAGTGTTTGGAAAGGAGGAAAGTTCTGACAGAGTGCAGTGTTTGTACCCTGACCAGCAGTATGAAGGGGAGACTATTCCTAAGAGCTGACACTCTACTGGAGAAGGGAAGGTTTCTTATAGAACAGTTATAATGTTTGGAGAGGAGGGAAGTTCTGGCAGAGTGCAATGTTTTTCCTATTGCCATCAGTATTAAAGGGAGACTGTTCCCAAGAGCTGACACTCTATTGGGTAAGGGAAGGTTTCTTTTAGAACATTCGGAGTGTTTGGAGAGGAGGGAAGTTCTGACAGAGTGCAATGTTTGTCCCATGGGCATCAGTATGAAGGGGAGACTATTCCCAAGAGTTGACACTCTATTGGGTAAGGGAATGTTTTTTTTTTAGAACATTTGGAGTGTTTGGAGAGGTGGAAAGTTCTGGCAGAGTGCAGTGTTTGTACCTTGCCCAGCAGTATGAAGGGGAGACTGTTCCCAAGAGCTGACAATCTACTGGGGAAGGTTTCTTATAGAAAAGTTTGAGTGTTTGGAAAGGAGGAAAGTTCTGACAGAGTGCAGTGTTTGTACCCTGACCAGCAGTATGAAGGGGAGACTATTCCTAAGAGCTGACACTCTACTGGAGTAGGGAAGGTTTCTTATAGAACAGTTATAATGTTTGGAGAGGAGGGAAGTTCTGGCAGAGTGCAATGTTTTTCCCATTGCCATCAGTATGAAAAGGAGACTGTTCCCAAGAGCTGACACTCTACTGGGTAAGGGAAGGTTTCTTTTAGAACAGTTGGAGTGTTTGGAGAGGAGGAAAGTTCTGGCAGAGTGCAATGTTTGTCTTATGGTGACATTAAGGGAGGTGTCCTGCTTCTCTCCCTGACCTATAGCTGCAGCTGAGTGTGGGGGGAATGGCTCTCCTTACCCCCACACTCAGGTCTGCCTTGGATGGGCTGCTTCAGTCTCTGCTCAGGAGAATCTGGCTCACAGCCTCTTCTTTCATTTCGTCACACAGGGAAGGATGCCAGGATCTTCCAGGCTCTGCTCCTCCGTGCCCCTTCCAGAGGTATAAATAGCAGACAGCAGGGAGGGCAACCGGTCAGAGCGGAGATCTACAGACAGGACAAGGAGCTGGGAAGACCCTGCTGAGCCCATCACTGCCATATCCAGAGCTGAACCTGAAAGAGGTGGGAGACAGAGACTGAATAATGGTTTTCTACAGATTTACTGACACCTAACACCTTTATATACCGAGATATAGACAATTAGTGACACTCTTTTCAATACTTAGCTTTATACATTTACTGACACATAGCACCTTCCTATGCTAAGCTTTATGCATTTACTGACACATAGCACCTCCTGATATATGCACATTTACTGACACATAGCACCCTCTTATTGTGATATATACACATATCACCTTCCTATATCCTATACTGAGCTATTTACAGTTACTGACCCATATCACCTTCCAATACTAAACTATATACATTTACTGACACCTAGCAACTTATGTACATTTAATGACACTATCATTCCTATGCTCAGATATGTACATTTACTGACACAGAGCTCCTTCTTAAACTGAGCTTTATACATTTACTGACACATAGCACCTCCTGATATATGCACATTTACTGACAAATAGCACCCTTTTATTGTGATATATACACATAGCACCTTCCTATATCCTATACTGAGCTATTTACAGTTACTGATCCATATCACCTTCCAATACTAAACTATATACATTTACTGACACCTAGCAACTTATGTACATTTAATGACACTATCATTCCTATGCTCAGATATGTACATTTACTGACACAGAGCTCCTTCTTAAACTGAGATTTATACATTTATTGACACATAGCACTTTTCTATACTGAGATATATACAATTACTGACACCTATACACACTCCACATTTTTATATATTGTCTCCTTTCAACATCTCGTGTTATGTATTTAAACACTAACACATCATTATTTACTATTTCATATGTAGATTTGCTAACAATTTTCACCCTACACCATAATATACATACTTAGTGATATTATTCTTTATGGATTTACTGATACATATCACCAATCTGCAGTTTTTATAAAGATTTTCAGACATTTTTCAGCATTTCATATACACAAGAATATACATGAATTTGCTGACTCATAGTATTTTACATTACCAATCCGCATTCGATTCAGACATCTCCTGACTTAGATCATCTTTCTGCCTTGTAATATACACAAAAAAAAATAACTCATATTGTAAAATCCAGTTTTATTGACTTAAATCACCATTTAGCATCATCAGTAACAAAATGAGCTCTCTTCTTCTTCATAACATGCATATTTACTGACGGATTTCACTTTCCAGCCTAATATCAATGTACTGCTATATGTCACCATTGTAAAAATTGTCCGATGTGCTGACACATCACAGCGTTGTATATATTAATGTACAGATTTACTGACACATCACAGCGTTGTATATAATCATGTACAGATTTACTGACACATCACGATTCTTGATGAAGGTATATTGATGCATATATTTTCTTTACTGTAATACAGAGGTTTACTGATTTATCACCAGACTTAAAGTGTATGTACATCCTAACAAGGAACGTCTGTTATTTGTTCTCTTTTGGTCTGTTAAATATTCAATCCAAAGCGTTTTATTATATCTGTTCAATAAGTGCAAAAATATCTGTTGATCCTGCCAGAAATCAGGTGAGCTCATTACTTACTGAGCTGCATTGTAATCTTGGGCAGGGTTATCAGCTCTGTCCAATCACCTGTGTGAACTACAAAACACATCCCACTGGGCCAGCGTTGTCACCCTAGGACAGTAAGTGTTTTACTGTCAGGGTCACCAGGTGAAAATAAAATGAAAAAAAGCCATAAAAAATAAAGTCATCACATCTACGGACAGGTGATTTGTATAATATATACATATATAGATATATCTATATATAGATATATCTATATATAGATATAGATATATCTATATATATCTCTATATAGATATATATATATATATATATCTATATATATATATATATTTCTTGGAGTCCATTGAGGAACACAAGTCATCTATATATCTATCTATATCTATATATCTATCTATCTCTATCTATCTATCTATCTATCTATCTATCTATCTATCTATCTATCTATCTATCTATCTATCTATCTATCTATCTATCTATCTATCTATCTATCTATCTATCTATCTATCTATCTATCTATCTATCTATATCTATCCATCTATCTATATCTATCTATCTCTATCTCTATCTCTATCTCTATCTCTATATCTATATATATATATATATATATATATATATATTTATATATATATTTATATATATAATATATATCTATATATCTATATATATCTATATAATATATCTATCTATCTATCTATCTATCTATCTATCTATCTATCTATCTATCTATCTATCTAAATAGATATTTCTTGGAGTCCATTGAGGAACACAAGTCATCTACTGTCACCGATCTTCCTTTAGGTGGCAGTATAAGCTGAGAGCAGATGACTTTTTGTGTTCCTCAATTGACTTTAGAGGAACTGCAGTCTGCTCACATAATTTGTAATAAAAACATCTTTGCCGTTCTGAAGCTTCCCTCCAACCACTTTGCATATTATTTTATATATACTGTGATTCTGTACCTGCCAAATATGCTGCAGAAATCTCCCTCCACTGAGTCTGGCTGCAGCCATTTTAACTGTGGGCAGCTGAAGCTGCTGCCTGTTCACTTCCTGGATTTACACAGACACACAGAGGCACACCTCCAGCTCTGCAGCTCTGATTGGCCCTCATATGACTCATTCCCCCCCCCTTCCCGGCAAACTCTGAGAGTGAGAGAGAGAGAGAGAGAGAGAGAGAGAGAGAGCTGTGTATGATGTCATAAGCCTAGGCTTCTTACCAGACAAGAAACAGGAAGTGGGTTGTATAAGGTATTTACTGGCAGAAAAAAATGTTTTACCAAAGTTAAAACAACAACAAGGGCAGAAGATTTAGTAGATGGAAAGTTGAAAAAATGACTGAAGGTCCACTTTAAGGTAAGTACAAAAATCCTGATTAATTTCTCATCCACTGAGGGACACAGGAAGTCCTCTGCTGTCAGGTTATAATGCCACCTACAGGAGGGTTGGTGACAGAAAATGACCTCCTGTGTCCCTCAATGGATGAGAAATAAAATAGGATTTATTTATACTTACTTTAAAATCCTTTTCTTAAAGCCCATTGAGGGACACAGGAAGTCATCTATTGTTGCCAATCCTCTTGTAGGTGGCATTACTATGTGACAGTAGAAGACTTCCTATGTCCCTCATCGGACTCCAAGAAAAAGATTTCACAAAAAGTATGAAAATCTTGTTTTCTTTCTCATCCACTGAGGGATGTCCTCTGCTGTTGGGTTATACTGCCGCCTAAAGGAGGGTTGGTGACAGTAGATGACCTCCTGTTTCCATCAGTGCACAAGAAATAAAAGGAGATTTTTTTGTACTCATCGTAAAAAATATTTTTCTTCCTCATCCACTGAGGGACATGGGAAGTCTTCTACTGTCATATTATAATGCCGCCTACAAGAGGATTGGCAGCAATAGATGGCTTCCTATGTCCCTCAATGGGCTCCAAGAAAAGAATTTTACAGTGAGTATAAAAATCTTATTTTATTTCTCATACATTGAGAGACACAGGAGGTCATTGTCTGTCACCAACCCTCCTGTGTGCGGCGTTATAACCCGACAGTAGAGGACTTCCTGTGTCCCTCAGTGGATGAGGAAGAAACAGGATTTTATATTCACCTCAAAGCGGAACCTTCAGTCATTTTTCATCTTTCCATCTATTAAATCTTCTGCCCTTGTTGTTGTTTTAATTTTGGATAGTAAAACATTTTTTTTTCTGCCAGTAAATCCCTTATACAGCCCACTTCCTGTTTCTTGCCTGGTCATTAGCCTAGGCTTATGACATCATACACAGCTCTCTCTCTCACTCTCATGAGAGTTTGCCAGGAAGGGAGGGGGGATAAGTCATAAGAGCGCCAATGAAAGCTGCAGAGCTGGAGGTGTGCCTCTGTGTGTCTGTGTAAATCCAGGAAGTGGAACAGGCAGCAGCTTCAGCTGCCCACAGTTAAAATGACTGCAGCCAGACTCAGTGGAGGGAGATTTCTGCATGTTTGGCAAGTACAGAATCACAGTATATATAAAATAATATACAAAGTGGTTGGAGGGAAGCTTCAGAATAGCAAAGATGTTTTTATTACAAATTATGTGAGCAGACTGCAGTTCCTCTTTAAAGAGGAGTTCCAGCCTGGGGGAAAAAAATAAATAAAAGTCAGCAGCTACAAATACTGTAAACGATCAAGGGGTTAATATGGCGCACAATGGATGTAGCCGAGTACATATAACTAAAAATGGTGGGGGGAAGGGGGTGGGTTGGGGGGTTCCTAAGAGGGGGAACTTGGTGGTGGTGGTTAATGTTTCACAACAAGTTCAGGTATTAGTCCATGTAAGGATAAAATGATGCTGAATAAATGGAAGGCAGCCAGTCTATAAAAGCTAGAAGAAGCTCTGGAACATTAAAAAAGAAAAAAGGACGGCGCCCTCTAAGTGCAGCATGTATGTTAAAACTATTTATTACAATAGATAAAAACACTCACATTTGAGTTGCTAAAAACCAGCATATAAAGTAGTTTCATCCGCGTGCTCTCGGGGGATGTGGGTGTCCCGGGCCAGTGGGGGGGTTCCTGGGATGTGAGTCCTGTGACCTGGGTCCTGGTAGCTGTTCCGGTGGTGCCGCAAGGGTCCTCAGAGCCTCCGGGCGGCCAAGATGTCGGTCATGGATCCTCCGTTGAGCGCCGTGCTGACCTGCGTCTTCACTTCCGGGAGCGGGGTGAGGTGGGCGGTGCTTCGCGTTCAGAGCATGCGTGCTCCTTCATCAGCCTATCCGGAAGTGAAGACGCAGGTCAGCACGGCGCTCAACGGAGGATCCATGACCGACATCTTGGCCGCCCGGAGGCTCTGAGGACCCTCGCGGCACCACCGGAACAGCTACCAGGACCCAGGTTACAGGACTCACATCCCAGGAACCTTCCCACTGGCCCGGGACACCCACATCCCCCGAGAGCACGCGGATGAAACTTACTTTAAATGCTGGTTTTTAGCAACTCAAATGTGAGTGTTTTTATCTATTGTAATAAATAGTTTTAACATACATGCTGCACTTAGAGGGCGCCGTCCTTCTTTCTCTTTTATTGCTACAAATACTGTAGTTGCTGACTTTTACTATATGGACACTTACCTGTCCAGGGAGCCCACGGTGTTGGCACCCCCACTGATCTTTGGATTGGCTGTCGGGTGCTGCCACCGCCATCTCCACTAAGGGAAACCGGCCTTACTGTGCACGCGTGAAGCGCGCGGCGCTTCCTAATTGGCCTGGCGGCGGAAGAAGGACGAGGGGGGCCGAATTTCCGAGGGATGGCGCTGCGGGCTCCCAGAAGTGTCAAAAACAGGTCCCCGTTTCCTCCTCCCCCCTTAAAGATGCTAAATGCGGCACCGGAGAGGGGGGGGGGAGCAAATATGCAGAAGTTCCACTTTTGGGTGGAACTCCGCTTTAAAGTCCATTGAGGAACACAGAAAAATGCATCTACTGTCAGCTTATACTGCCACCTAAAGGAGGATTGGTGACAGTGGTTGACAAAAGAAGACTTCTTGAGTCTTTCTAGTCTAGGGTGACAAAAAAAAATGTCATTTTTTTTCTTAGGTGTAAATATACTTTAAGATGTCCAGCCATGTCACTGTTCTTGATTTTAAACTGTAGCTTCTGTCATGACTGTCATCTAATGCATATAGACTGGCCTTATCTACCATGCTGTGCGGGGTACAGATGTGATCATTCTGTAGCTTTCCATGAAATATACTGTAAAAATGTACTTATGTTATGTCACCATTCTGTAACATTGTGTCGCCATTCTGTAACATTGTGTCGCCATTCTGTAACATTGTGTCGCCATTCTGTAACATTGTGTCGCCATTCTGTAACATTGTGTCGCCATTCTGTAACATTGTGTCGCCATTCTGTAACATTGTGTCGCCATTCTGTAACATTGTATCACCATTCTGTAACATTGTATCACCATTCTGTAACATTGTATCACTCACAGCCTTGATGAGTCATGATGTAATGTTCTGTACAGATTCATTGTCAGCATTGTGGAGATTTCACAATTCAGTGTCCCCCATGTGCACTACGCATGATCCAGAGATCCTGAACACTTTCCCAGCCAAGTCAGTAAACTGATCACACAGCAAGTCAGTAAACTGATCACACTGCAAGTCAGTAAACTGATCACACTGCAAGTCAGTAAACTGATCACACAGCAAGTCAGTAAACTGATCACACAGCGGGAGACTCTTCCATTTGCAGCACATACAACTACAGAGATGTTGGGCTTTCATCTTACTATTCTGAAATCTGTAATAGTATAAAGATTTGATATTGTTTTTCTGTTATGCATGGCAGATATTTTATTGGAGGTTGTGCTATTCACGATAAAAAGGTTTTATCTGGGCTTTACATGGGGTGTAACTACAGACCATGGGGCCCCATAACAAATTTTAAAGGGCCCCCTTGAAAACCTCCCTACTGTCATCTTAATATAAAATATGTGGTCTCCAAACTGCAGCCCGGGGGCCTGATGTGGCCCTTTGCTTGCCTTTATCTGGCCATTGGGACACTATTCCACCAACTGACACCAACGATGGGGCACTACTCCTCTCACTGACACCAACAATGGGGCACTACTCCTCTCACTGACACCAACGATGGGGCACTACTCCTCTCACTGACACCAACGATGGGGCACTATTCCTCCCACTGACACCAATGATGGGGTACTGATGCCCAGCATTTTTTTACTTCCAATGGCCACAGTCCAGCCTTCCTAAAGCCTGAAGGACAGTAAAGTTTGCTTAGAAAGATTGGAGACCTCTGTTCTAAACCAAGGTTACAGGAGAGCTGTCAGCCTAGTCAGTACATTACCAGGGAGCAGTGCTGTGGCCAATACAACAAAACAAACACTCTTGCGCATAAATGTGTAGGCCCGACAGTTCAAAGTTCAAGATGGACGATAGCTTTCGGCTTTGCTGCCCTCAAGGATAGGGATATCCTAACAATCAAACAAAAAACAAAAGAGAGAGGGCACACCGGCCTAGTGCATCCTTAAAAAGTTTATTAAAATGTAAACAAAAGACTACTACTCACAAAGGTAGATGAAAATCATGCTAAAACGATCTTTTAAGTTGGTGGTGATCAATCCACTGATGGCAGTCTCCAAATCCTATGGGGAAGACGTGCAGATCGCTGCCGGCTAACGCGTTTCGAAGGTAGCACCTTCTTCTTCAGAGGCTCTGAAGAAGAAGGTGCTACCTTCGAAACGCGTTAGCCGGTAGCAGTGCTGTGGACAGGAGGTGTCAGGGAAGAGCAACAGTGCAGGGGATGAACTTTTTAAATGAATTTTTCCTGCTAACCCCTCTGTCCTCAGTGGCTCCCCTGCCTTTTTAGCACCTCAGATCGCAGGGCCTCAGTATAAACTCCAACCTATTCCACTGTTTATATGTTGCTTTGCACTTTTATCTCTACCAACTCATTTCCTATCAGTCCTTAAAGGGTAACTCCACGTTTCTGGGAATAAAAAATAGAAAAAAATATATAAAATAGCCTATACAATTGCGACACAAGTCATATTGTCATTGAATGTTACTTGAAATTACTTTTTCCTTTTTAATCTGCAGCTCTGTAATTTTCTGTGAAATGCAATATGTATCACATCGCAGATGCATCACAGATGGTGTACAGAACACCCCCCCAAATATATAATTTCCTGCTTGTGTAATCGGTTCACTGATTTTCCCAGAAGTCTGCACGAAAATACTAATCAGATTTTGAGCATCCCCTGCAACAAAAATGTCATTTTTGGTGAGATACTCTCAAAGGGAAATCATATCTAAAGGTGTGCAGATCCTACCACTTTCCTTGTTAGAGCATTGCAGATGCAGCAGCTGATTGATAATTACAAAACCACTCCCATACACATTCACACATGGACACGGACAAACAGCTATTTCTTTAGAACAACTAAAGGTAGGAATCCCTGCAATGTACATAGATCACCCAGTGGGGACAAAAGTGGAGTTACCATTTAATGTGCATTGTGACAAACAATGAGTTTACTCCATGCCAGAAGTACGTTTTAGGACTTTTTCTGGCCACTTTTATTTAAAACAAAGCAAAAAGAAACGCAAAAGTTCACATGGATATCTTCCCACGCAAGGGTACTCACCATCAATGGGATTAACATAGAATATTCAGCCTTGTGGCTCTTTCTTTGCAGCTTTACCACTTAGGCCTTGGTCCTCCAGACCGTCAAACACACAGTCTCAGTGCTTGTGCACAAAACAACGTACCTTTGGCAGCTTGGCTGTTTTTCCTACAGCTCCCAGATGCTACATCCTCACAGGCTCGTGCCTTTGTCTGTCTTGATCTGGACAGTATGGAGCAATGAGCTCTTCACAGCAATGTTCACAGACTGACATCCTGAGCTCTATTGGCCCTGAGCTCTATCTCTGGCTCTAATATAAATGCAGAACACACCTGCATCATTAGTGTGGCTGTTTCCTGCAAAATCTGGCCTAGACTGCCATTTTAAGCACTGGCACAGGCTCGACCGGCCACAGCATCTATGGACCCAACTCTTTTTTTCCCCCGTCGCACTTCAACACAGCACTTATGTTTACTGGGTGGTGTGTTTATTGCATTTTACAATGCATAGATATAAATGTGGCTTGAAGCCATCTGATGTACCATATCGCAAATCGCTTTTCGCACTCAACAGCTGAGATGCTGAGACGCTTGGTCATTTTAATATCTGCTGTGGGCATTTGACAGCAGGGTGGAATGTGCTCTGGGAGATACTCAAATAAATACATGCTTCTGCAACCAACCAATGTGTAAACCTATAGCTCTATCTCACACAACTTCTATTATTTAAAGTGAAACTGTATGCCCTGTATATTTTGAGCTATTATTTTTTTACATTTTGTTTGCAGCTGTTGTATTTTTTTCCATATTTGCATTCTTGTATTAAATATACATATTTCAGGATTAGCCACTAGAGGGAGCTCTATATTTCACTACAATCACTTTGACTCTGTGGTTTGCAACTGATAATAATAACTACTAGCCGCAGAGGAGGGCATTTATTTTGGTAAGTCAAAGGGGACTGGCAGACATAAAGTGAAGGAAGGGTACAGTAGGGTGGCTGGCTTTGGAAGGCCAGTCAGACAGGTAGGCTGGGTCCATTCACCTTTAGGGCAGGAGATCTGCAAGTACTTCTGATTGCACCATAAACTGCATAATCCACTCGGCCAACTGGTTTAGACCATGGAGAGGAAGGAAAGTGGCAAAGCAATACCACTCATTTTAGGGGGAACGATATAAATCAAGACTTTCATATAGAGCCTACTGGATGTTATCCTTAATAGCGCTCGGGCTTCCAATAGAAGGGCAGTAGCAGGTTTGCATGGGTCACAATGTTGGTGGATCCCATACATTATTTTAAATTCTTCTTCAAGCAAGTTATTAGGGCCCACCCACTGGAAGCATGTCCACCCTTGAAATAACGAACTCCTCCTACTTCTGCTGGGTTCAGACTTGTGAGTGTACACTTTCCTGTGTTTTTAATGCTTTTTAATTGGGTTTTCTATGCACTCTGTGACACTTCGGGGTTTTCTTAGGTCAATAGTAGCGCCAAAACAGTTTCAGGGCTTTCCTGGCCACTTTTATTTAGACGAACATCAAACTTCACAGAGGTACATGTTCCCACGCAGGGGGTTCTCACCATCACTGCAAAACATAACATTCAGCCTCCTGGCTCTCTTATGGCAGCTTTACTGCTCCAAGTACCTCTTCAGTGTCCCTCTTTAATTGTAGCACCTTTTTGGTCCTCTTGACCATGCAACATGTCCCAATGTTTATGAACAGATGCTGCACCTTAGCTCTGCGTCTTCCTTACAGCTTCCTTGCTGCTCTTGACCCTCACGGACTCTCTCTCAGGCTCGGGCATTGCTCTGTCTGGACCTGGACACCATGGTGCTCACCAGCAGCTCTCGTGGATCCCATTGCACACTGACTCCCTGGGGAGGGTGGGGCTCTCAGCTCTATCTCTGGCTCTAATATGAAGCCAGCACACACCTGTGCCATCAGTGTGCTTGCTTCCCACAAAATCTGGCACAAACCACCATTTTACAGAGTAGCACGGGGGTCACCCTGCTACAACTCCAGTTGAAGTTTCTGGGGACAAAAATGCATATCATTGTATCAAAAAAATGCACTTTTTTTTTCAAGACACAAAGAAGAGAAACGCACAGGTGTGAACCTAGTCTACAGCACTGTCACTGTGCTACACTACTTACAAGGAAACAAAGGCTGCATATGTAACAACCAGGGCTATTTTCAGCGGGAAAGCGGGGGAACGCAGTTCTGGCACCTCCAGCACTGAATGTATGTAATGGCAAGGGGTGCTGGGGTGTGCTGGAGGGTCCATTGATCCTGGCTGCTGGAAGGTCTAGTGTTACTGGTGGGGGAACCATTATTGATGGGGGGTCTTATACTGCTGGAGGAACACTTGTTGCTGGGAGACATTTACTCTTGAGGAAGGTGTCTATTGTTGCTGGCTGCTGAAGGGTCTCTTGATGTTAGCTGCTGGGAGATCTATTGTTGCTTGTGGGGGTCTATTGTTTCTGGGGATCTTTTGTTGCGGGGAGTCTATTGTTGCGGAGGGGGGTTTATTGTTGGGGGATCTATTGTTGCTGGAGGTATCTATTGTTGCTGGAGAAGAGGGGGATGTCTATTGTTGCCGGGTGCAGGGGATCTAATTTATTGCTTTTCTTGTTATCATTAACACGTTCCATACCACAAAATAATACTTGGTATTGTATTTTCTAAAAGGGGTGGTACTGGTAGGTGGGTAGGGGGATGGAACCAAGGGACGCGCTTGGAGGTAGGTAGGGGGTAGACAAGGGTGACTCGGAAGGGGGGAGTACCTGCAACTATTCTCTGATAAAAAAAAACCTGGGTAACGGCCAGCTATGGCTGACTCCTTGGACACATATAACTGCAAAGCATGCTTAAAAACAAAGTTTGATATCAGATGCTAATAGATCAGCTGATGTTTCTCACATATATCATCAACGTATCTCCACCAAAGCAGCAACTGCAAACGCTACCCAGTGAACACTGCAGCCATGCTACAGTCTCTCAGTCCACTTAATGTAGCATGAATATGAATTGTCATGCAGCAGCAGATTCAGCAGGCCTTTCACAGTGCTTCAGGATGGAAATAAGGGCTTTGGTCACATGATTTTGTGCAGTGTATCCAGTCTCTAAGAATTGCAGAGGATGGAAATAGACCTTCCCAATGCCTGGGTTCGTCAGATGATAGGGGTAAATGCAGTCAAATGGACAAAAGGTGAACCCCATGTGAAAATTTGTGACACTCAGCAGGCTGGGGTTGTCTGCTAAATTAGTTTAGTTGCAACACTTTTCTTGAGTGAGTGTAGTGCCCCTTTAATGACTTCTAAGTCCCATGGAATAATGTGAACTTTGTGGGTGTAGGGGAACAATCCTGGAAACAATACTGGGAGCTAGGTATAATGATGAGTTCATTTTCAGGCTGCGGTTGGAGTGCTGGTAAAGAGCCTCTGCTGCGATCTGGAGCATGTTATAGTCTGTGTGATTCATCGCATGACAGTGAATATATTCCCCCAAAACAGCTGCTTTCATTGTCTCCTTTCCACCAGAAACACATTAACTAAATCCCACCGAACATATAGGATACCACCACACAGCCCAGGATGTCTGTGACCTGAAAAAAGAACCATCCGTGTTGCCTCACAGCAACCAGCCCTTGCCTGTTCTTGCCAGACTTGAATCCAGATGGTGACTGTAGGGCAGTATTTTGCCCAGACTAGTAGTACTGAACCTGACCATATGTAGGCAGGGGGCAGCTAGCTACTTTGCCACTGGGTGGCTCTGTACCAGAATAGTGTCAGTTACAGCACGTAGGGACAACAGGTGTTAGGCCCCTTTTAGGTAGAGCCCATAGATAAGCCAGATAGGGAGGGGCACACACATTTGGGGTATGGTAACTAAGCACCCCACACCTATGTGGATGCACCAGCACACATAGGCCCTGGACAGGGCAGGAGGCAGGGCAGAGTGGACCTGTATGCAGGAGGAGCTGGCTGTAGTCTTTCTGTCCCTTGTGCAGGTGGGGGCTATGGCGGATTGCATAAGGCCTTTTAGGCCAGGCAGGGCTTTAGGTAGCTGGTCAGAGCTGACCATGGAGATCTAGGCTCTGCTGTATGCATGGAGCACTCACAGTAAATGTTGCAGAATTGCAGTCAAAATAGGAAGTTATAATGCCTTTGTTCCCTTGTAATTGTATATAAAAAAATATTGAAATATATGGATACAATAGAATGGGATAAGGTTGCTCCTATACACTAAAGTACAGACCACACTGTATAAACAGACCTTGTATTGCTTTCCCATGTACAAATAAATGCAAGGGAGACATCTATTATATTATTATATATTATATTATCTTATATTATATTTATTGAAGTATTACGTTTAATTAAAACATTTTTTGCCAGCTTACTGGCCTGAGGGATGTACATTTGCATCATCCAAAAAGTGAATGCAATGAGTCTGGCCTTGTCTCACGGAGAGAACATGTGCCTACATGGCAGGTATGGCGCTGCATAATCATCTTTGCAGGCCAGTCAAGCAGCGCAAAGGGTTAAGTCTGCTGATACTTTTGGAATGTTCCCCTTTTCCCCTTGGAACATTTCCGGTGGAGTCTGATGGGAAAATCACTGTTTACATATTTATAACCTTGACAAGCCAAGCTCTGGCTGAGCGAGGAGGGAACGCAGCAGCTGTGTGTGAGGGGCATCCAATCTCATTAATAGTGGACATCTCCCCTTCCTGCAGACCACCTGTGTGATCCCTCCATAGGGAATCCAGAAATCTCTAATTCCTACATTTCTCCTTGCAGACAAATTCCAGCCTGATCAGAATCTGATCACTAAACACAGCCAATGTCAGAGTTGGGGAGTTGCGAAATTATTACACCCAGTTGCAGGGTGGAATAAAGGGTGGAATAAATAATTAAAGTGGAACTAAACTCAAAAAGTGGAGATTTGCCTGAAATTCCTCCTAAAAAGTAGCAGTGCATTTCCTGATATGTGAGTGTATGTAGGCACTCCTGTTCTGTAGCCTCATAGTTGTATATCTTCAGGGTAAGATCTAAGGCACTGCTGTCTCTGAATGCTAGTCTTCGGGAATTTGGGGTGCGATTTGATGTTGTCACTACTGTGCTGATAACTGGTCTCCTTGCTGGGGAGGAAGCTGTACCTGAGGACCTGCAGTGCAAGTATCTCCCTACATTTGCTTCATCTGTTCTGTGGATCTGTGGATTCTTCCACCTCTATCATTAGTCATCAGATCACCAGTCATCAAGGGGGTAACTCTGATATGGGGAAGCAAAGCCTTGCCTTTACCAAGATGGCGGCTTTCATATAAAGACACAGTGCAGAACAAGGCATGATAAGTCAGCGATGGGGAAAATATCCGCTGCTTGGAGACCACAGGCAATACTGGTGACTAGCCCTGTGCCCTATGACTGCCTTTTTTAGGGCACAGAATTTTGCTAAAAAACTTAGAAAAGTCTTTACAAGTCAGAAGGGTGACTTTCCACAAAAGATGTTTCTGTAACCATACATACACACTCAGATTGTAATGTTTATGTATAGAAGAAGGACCAGGGCTTTTTTTCTCAGAGTATAGGAAGTAACTCACCCCCTTTGAGTCACCCTTCGTCTCTGCCCCCCTACCCACCTCCGAGCACTGTCTCTTGGCTCCACCCCCTACCCACCTCCCAGTACTACCCTTTTTAGAGAATACAGAACCAAGTATCATTTTGTGCTACTAAATTGTATGGAATTTGATAGACCCCACCCAAGCAGCAACAGACCCCATCACAGCAACAATAGACCCCCCTATACACAAGGACAGACCTCCCCCCAGCAACAATAGATGCCCAGCAAAAAAAAATACCACCCCAGAAACAATAGACCCCCACAAAGAATGGATCCCCAGTGACAATAGATCCCCCAGCAGTCAGCATCAATTGACTCTCCAGCACACTTTGCCATAAAATACATTCAGTGCTGGAGGTGCCAGAAATGCGTTCCGCCACGTTCCCGCTGAAAAAAAGCCCTGAGAAGGACACTCCTGTCCACATATTTTCTTATGGGGGAAATAACTCCATTAGTCTCTCTAAATATTGTGATAGTGCAAAGCCCTGCCACTGTGAAATTTTAGGCGAAAAAGGACACAGGATTCACATTAAGGGTTAATGAGAAGTTCCAGACTATCATTTCTGAGCAGAGAAAGCTGTGTTTTGGGCTTTCTCTGGAATTAGTGAACCTGGATTGGGGCCTGGAGCTTGAAGGTTCCAAAGTGTCTTGGGTGGGACTGCACCTTCAATCCTGTGTCCAGATTTTACTGCATGCCTTCAGCCTGTCTGAGTACACAGGTGTGCAGGGTCGTTATATATCAAGCCTGAGTATACTGTAGCTCAGGGCTCCCAGTTGGGGACAGCTCCCATGTTGGAGACAGAAGGTCTCACCCAAGAGACAGAGGAGCCGCAACCAGGAGTCAGGGACAAAAGGTCTCACCCAGCGGTCAGAGGAGCCCCAGCCAGGAGTCGGGGGACAGAAGGTCTCACCCAGGGGTCAGAGGAGCCCCAGCCAGGATTCAGGGGACAAAAGGTCTCACCCAGGGGTCAGAGGTGCCACAGCCAGGAGTTGGGGGACAGAAGGTCTCAACCAGCGAACAGAGGTGCCCCAGCCAGTAGCCAAGTGATGGGAGGTCTGGTTTTGGGAGTTAGGTCAGCTTCTATCAGGGTGTCAGTAAAACCCCTATCCAGAGGCCAGAAATGGGCTGTGTAGCAGGATGCTGGGTCTAAAGGCTAAGAAAGCCAAGTGAACCAGGAAAGCTGGGCAATGCAGTTAGAGGGACTGCTAAGAAGAGCAGTGAGGCTCCTGATAAGCAGTGGCGTCTCCAGCTTTCATATTTAGGGGGGGCACATGGGGGGACAGGGACAAAAATAGGGGGGCAATATAAAATGCAAATATATATATCTATATATATATATATAGATATATATATATAGATAGATATATCTATCTATCTATATATATTTTATCTATCCTGGGGCCCTTTACCCCTTTACTACGATCCCACAACGGCCCTTTCACATGTTCTGCAGCTCCCTTCCTACTGTATTGGGGGCCCCCCCAGGGTGGCAGGAAACAAGAGATATATGTCACCAGCATACCAAGAAAATATAAGGATCCAAAGCAGTGGGAGAACTATCAGGGTTGCAAAGGTTGTCTTGCCCCCAGGCCCCGGTGTTCTGTCACTGTGGAGTTCCCCAGCCTCCTCTTGCTGTCCTGCCACTGCTATTGACAGCGCTGGTCTGGCATTTCTTGGAATTTACAGGCTGGTTCTCCTGTCCTAAGGACGGGAGAAATCAGTCTGTTTTTTCAGTAACTGAGAGTCCTGGTGGAGTCCTTCCTGCAACTCACTCTTCTCCCTGCCAATGAGGATGCAGGGGAAGGAGCAGATCGGACGGCCGTGGTTGTGTTCTGCTCGCATTATGCAGTGTCAGCGAGCAGAGGGAGGGGGGAGGAATCACCTGCAGGAGCTGACTGGGGACGTTCCCCCTCTCAATAGAGACTGTGTTACCCCAGTGGTGGCCCGAGTAAGATGCGGCACATCCGATATGAATACAAACAAAAAGAAATTGCCTTTTTGTAAAAAAAAAAAAAAAAAAAATTAAAAAAAAAAAAAAAAAATTTTTTTTTTTGGGGGGGCACATGGTGGGGCCCAGCATAATGTTGGGGGGGTCAGGGCCCCCTCTGGCCCCCCCCCTAGGGTCGCCATTGCTGATAAGGGACCCAGGTTGGATCCTACCAGACCCCCCCTCCATCTCCTCCTGGAAGGCACTGGTCAAAGCTGCACTGCCCATGTATAGAATTACATATTTGAACAGAGGCTGTAAGTGGAAATATGAAAAAGTCTGGGCCCCATGGACCTCTGACTAACGTACTGGTGAGAATCTCATATCCTAAGATAGGTAACTGTAAAAGGTATACTACTAGACACCTACGCGGAATGTATTAACCTAATCCACATGCTACCTGTATGCGAACTTTTGCTGCATGTTGTACTTGTTCACTGTATTGTCTGGACCTGTATGTACACAAATGTATTCCATGTGATGATATGCACTGTACCTATGGATATGCTTTTGTATTCAACCTATATGACAACAATAAAACACCTTTGTTTGTTAAAAAAAGATAAGGGACCCAGGTGGCTCAGCATTTTCAGTTGACTATTCATGTTGATGGTGGAAACCTCTGCGTGGGGAACTGATGTTTATGTGAACTTGCCGTTTAGTTTAATAAAAAATGGCTGTCATGCACTATAATACAGTTTTGAACTGGTGCAACTTATTGAGAAAAAGCATCTACCGCATGAGTATAATCACCCCAACTATCTATCTATCTATCTATCTATCTATCTATCTATCTATCTATCTATCTATCTATCTATCTATCTATCTATCTATCTATCTATCTATCTATCTATCTATCTATCTATCTATCTATCTATTTTTCTATCTCTAGTACCAAGCAGCAGAGCGATCCTCTCTCAGGGCAGCAGTGAGTAATTCTGTAAATATTTGGCCAGCGTTTGTCTATGTATCAAAGCTTTTGGTTGGAACATCTCGCTGTGCGTCATCTGCGGTTTGGAGATCCACAAAAAGTCATTTCTTCTTCATGCAACTCTGATCTGTTATATAAACCTCTGAGAGGCCAGATCAACCGGTGTACACCACGTACCTCCTCTCCTCAGGCTTCCTGTATCCTGACACCGATATAGCTAAACCTGCTGCCGTCCACACATCTCGGATATGTTGTAGGAGGTTTATCTTCACTTTCCATGAGCGACATATCAAGTGTCTCTCTCTACCGTTGGCAACTGTTAGTTTTTACAGCTATCGTAGTTTAGAAAAGCAGTGTGTCTCTCTCTACCGTTGGCAACTGTTAGTTTTTATAGCTATCGTAGTTTAGAAAAGTAATTCTTCCACCATTTAATACCACTGACTCATTTTGGTTTATCAATAAATTACAAATAAGACACAACTGGGGCTGTTAGTTTCGTGTCCTAAACCTTTCAAACAAGCCCTTAACAAACCCTTGAAATAACTTTCCAGGCTAGAGGAACCCCTACTAATAATTTCTATGTCAAAAGTTCACAATACATTAGTGTGATGGCCACTTAAAAGAATGCTGCTTACATTTGTGGTCATTGAGAAGATCCCCCCCCCCCCGCCCCCCTTCCTCCACAGATAACTAAAAAGTTCATAGTGGCTACTCATCTGAGATGCAGACATTGCTCAAGGAACCCTTAACAACCTCTGGAGAAACCCTAGTTCAGAAAGGCTGCCTTAAAATTATATCTTTCCCAACACTTAAAATGTAACTGGTCCCTTCATATATAACACCCCCCCCCCCCCTCCAATTCTAACATGAAGCCATTGGGTTGATTTACTAAAGGCAAATAGACTGCACTCTGCAAGTGCAGTTGCTCCAGAGCTTAGTAAATGTGCACAAACACTGCTGACTTCTATCATCCAATCATGTGCAAGCAAAAATGCTGTTTTTTTTTATTTCCCTTGCATGTGATTGGTTATGCTATGCAAAGTGAAGCTTTACCTCTTTTACTAAATTCTGGAGCAACTGCACTTGCAGAGTGCACAGTCTATTTGCCTTTTGAAAATCAACCCCTATGGCTCACATTCACATACTAGGGCCAATTTATACAGCAGCAAATTCACCTGCCAACATGTCTTTGGAGTGTGGGAGGAAACCAGAATACCCGGAGGAAACCCGCACAGGCACAGAGAGAACATGCAAACTCCAGTCATGTGCAAGCAAAAAATGTTTTTTTGTTTTCTTGCATGTGATTGGGTATGCTTTGCAAAGTGGCGCTTCGCCCCATTTACTAAGCTGTGGAGCAACTGCACTTGCAAAGTGCACAGTTTATTTGCCTTTAGTAAATCAACCCCCATGCCTTACCATGAGCCTTTGACATTCAATCCGCTCCCTTCAACACTTAACCTATAACCCATAAATTAAACCTTAACACTTAATACTACACTGTAGCCGGACCCTAACACTTAAACCTAACCTGATGTGTAACATGGGTGTTGCAATCAACGTTTTCACATGTGGGCGCTCTGAACACATGCATTTACGTTTGTACGTGCATATATGTGGGGATGGGGGCCTCAAAAAAATGTTTGTGCTTGGGTGTAAGTTTTTTTTTTTGCAAAAAAAAAAAAAAATGTTTACCCCCCCCCCAAGTCCCCTATGTGATGATTTTTAGGTGACAGGTTCTCTTTAATGAGACATGCAGGGTCTAAATGACCCGTGACAGGGTGACCCAGAAGTGACGTCAAACACGTCACTTTCTGGTTCACAGCAAGCAGGGGAGGAGAGCGGACGTATGTCCGCTTTTCTCCCTCCCCTCTACCCACCAGCACCTGCCATGACGGTCCCGGCCCGCAGATGGGCAAGCGGAGCCTGGAATATATGGCTGGGACACTCTGAATAAGTGTTATTAAAGTGGTCGTAAAACCTAAAGATTTTTTACCTTAATACACTCCTTGCATTAAGGTAAAAATTTTTAGATGTCAGCATCCCCCCTCACCCCCCCCCCCTTTTACTTACCTGAGCCCTCATTCGATCCAGCGCTGTGCACTTCTGCAGATCTTCTCTCCCTCACTGGGAGTCTCACTGGCTTTGCTGGGGCACTGCTGTCAATAAAAGCCAATGGCAGGGGCAGGTGTGAGCACGCATGAGTGCCCCCATGGGAAGCGGCTTCCCATGGGGGCACTGGACAGAGGGGAGGGGCCAGGAGCGCCAGCGGGGGGGGGGGGGCAAAAACAGGAGGTTCATGTGCAGTTCCATTGCACAGAGCTGGTAAGTATAGACATGTTTGTTATTAAAAAAAAAATACCTTTACAATCACTTTAAGTATTAAATGTTAAGAGCCTTGGGCTCTGATGAAGAGGGGACTCCCCTTGAGACACTTCTGCCATACTAAACCTGAGTGGTTTTATCCCACATAAGAGAGCATGTGCTCTGGATCTCACGTCTCTGGATTTGGGATTTTTTGATGAGCCCAGAACCAAAATACAACAGGGATGGGATACCACTGCTAGAAGCTACAGTTATATAATTGTTGAATTTACCTGCTGTTGTATTGCCAAGCAAAGGCTGAAAGTTGAAATCAAACAGCTCAGGGTAAGGAAAACTTGGTGGTGTTCACTAGCGGTCCAGAGCCAGCAGGGGGCAGGGCTATGGCACATACTTCTGGGGGAATTACAGGCTCTGAAAGCATTGATATAGAACAGCAGCAGTTTGGTGGTGGGGTGGAGTGGAGGAGTATGCGCATTTCTTTACATATATTTTGGCAAGTAGTGTTGGTCCTACATACAGTATATATTTTACCTGTTCTGGTTTTCTAGAGCTGTCGACTTGATCCACATTTCCTATACTAATTTCAATATCCTCTTTTTCTGTTTTTAGAACTGAACACCTGGCATTATGTCATTTCTGGTTTTGAAATAACACGATGCCAGAAGCGGAGGATGCCCGTTGACTCCTGGGATTGATGACGCTGATATCCCAGGAGTGAACGGGAGAACGAAGATTATGTACCTGTATATATTTTGTAAATTTGTAAATATATCACCTATTCTATGATTATGTACCTGTAACTATTTCACCTGTTCTGTTTTCTGGTTTTCTAGAGCTGTCGACTTGATCCACAATTCCTATATTAATTTCAATATCTTCTTTTTCTGTTTTTAGAACTGAACAGAGTATAACATCCCAGTGCACCTCCAGCATCCAATTTTCCAAACATGAGCTTATCGCACTCGTGGTTCCTGCCGCTGAGCATTCTTCTCCTTGTGGATCAGTGCCATGGCCTATTCCTGCCCAACAACACCTTTTTGGAGAACTTTTTAGGCAAATACAGTAACAGCGACACTCCTCATTCCCGGAGCAAAAGGGCCATCTCCAGGTCGGATAAAGAGGAGATCCTACAACTGCACAACAAGCTACGAGGGCAGGTTCACCCATCGGCCTCTAACATGGAGTTCATGGTGAGTTGTCTGATCTGATAAAAGTTCTAAAACGTGAATAGTTATAGCCATAGCTGTACGTTTGAGCTTGCTGTCCAGAGTCCAGTGGCATTGTTATGCTAAGACAACTGTGATAAAATGTGTGTGAATTTTTTTTACTTTTTTGGAGTTTGATTTATTTAATTGACCAGGCCATTATTTGGTGTTGGGGATTTAGGACTATTTTGTTTAGCTTTATCTCCAATTTGGATTTTGCTGAAAGTGCATGTTCGAAGGGGCAACCGTTTGACAAAAGTCCATGTTCGGAGCTTCCTAAATAGGCTAGAGCAACAATGAATCCTTGTATAGTGTACACCAACTTAACTCTGAAAAGTTGTCTTTTTTCAGTTGATGATGAAGGAACCTCCACTTTTTGTGTCCTCTTAGATACCAAAATGTCTAATGCCCCGTACACACGGTCGGACATTGATCGGACATTCCGACAACAAAATCCTAGGATTTTTTCCGACAGATGTTGGCTCAAACTTGTCTTGCATACACACGGTCACACAAAGTTGTCAGAAAATCCGATCATTCTGAACGCGGTGACGTAAAACACGTACGTCGGGACTATAAACGGGGCAGTAGCCAATAGCTTTCATGTCTTTATTTATTCTGAGCATGCGTGGCACTTTGTGCGTCGGATTTGTGTACACACGATCGGAAATTCCGACAACGGATTTTGTTGTCGGAAATTTTTATATCCTGCTCTCAAACTTTGTGTGTCAGAAAATCCGATGGAAAATGTGTGATGGAGCCTACACACGGTCGGAATTTCCGACAACAAGGTCCTATCACACATTTTCCGTCGGAAAATCCGACCGTTTGTACGGGGCATAAAAGTGATCAAACCACCTGTGCCCACATTTTGGATGATTGGGACCTCAGATGTCAGCTTTTAGCTGCTAAAAAATTGGTTTAGCGCTCAAACATTTTCCAAAAATGTTTGTTTTTGAACTTTTGAAAATGTAAACCTTGTACTTGAGTCATCTCCACTTGACCTCAACCTTTCCTCACCATGGCAGATCTAGTATTACATATGTAGCAATTAAAAATATGGTTAAGCAGAATATTAAATTGGGAAACAAGAGAAAATGAGAACGTGAATGTAAATCGAACTTCTTGATCTCCACCTGTATAGTCCAGGTTCTTTTAGCTAAACATTTGTCTTCTGGACAATAATTAGGATAAAAATGTTTGCAATGTGCATATTTTACTTAATTTACTACTGGGGCTTGTTTTTTTTTTTAAACAATTGTTTGTTTGGGTGTTGCTTTAACGTAGACATTTTGGAAAAATATCTTTTTTACGGTTTGGGTTGAGTGAAGAAGGCTTCTTAGAATCTCTACCAGGTCTTTAATGCAGTCTGTGTTGTTGGATATTTCCTTTCATGTTCAATCCTGGGATCAGCCATCAGGATTTAAAGCGGAATTAAACCCATCCATAAAACAGTTTCATTTCCGGCATGTGGCGGAACTGTAACACTCCCATTGGTTGTGCTCTCAACCAAACTGTCAAACCATCCAATGGCTGGTGTCATAACTGATCACATGTGCAGCATCATGACAGTTGTAGATTAAACAGAGGCCAAGATGGCATCTTCCTTGGCTGAAAACGATAGGGGGGGGGGTTTACTTACACTTTAAAGAGGAGCTACACTCTGCTACTGAAAAATTAAATAAAAACATCCCTGTGCAGCTTTAAAAATGCTTATTAAAATTTGGATATTAATAATATAGTCCATCAAGTGCTTACTTGCCAAATCAGGTAATCTTAGGCCATCTTAGGTGAGGGCATCCGAAGCCGGCGTCAGTGATTTTCCGGAATTTAGTGTAGCTGGTTTACCCAGCATGCACCTCCCAATCCCGCGCATGCACACCAGTGACATTCCCCGTGCACAGTGTTGACCACAGGTTGCTGTAGCAATGGCGGCTTTGGCGATGGACGTTCCCGCCTTGTTGTTATAGAAACAAGTGTAAGGCCTAACTCCACCTGGCATTTCTGGTTTTGATATAACGCGATGCCAGAAGCGGAGGATGCCCGTTGACTCCTGGGATTGATGACGCTGATATCTCAGGAGTGAATGGGAGACCGAAGAATATGTACCTGCCCAAGGACGACACGTGACCGAAAGTGGTGGGAAAATTTTAAAAAAAGGTACTTAAGCAAAAAATGTAAAAAAAAAATAAAAAAAATGTCCAAACATTAAAGACAGGGGTATTAGCTAGCAGTAGGGCCATAGGTGTGAAGCTCCACTTTAAGGTAAAAAAATCTTTACAGTTTGGACTCAAACAGAAATTTAATAAAAACGACAACTCACTCACTATTCCATCCAAAACTAAAAGGAAAGCTTTTGAAGGATCTCCACAGCAAACAAGTCAAGAAGCTCATTTTGGAGTCTACAAATTTGATGACCTGTGGGACACCAACTCAACTCCAAAAGGCTCCTTTAGAAAATATTCTTTAAATATTTCGGAAAAGTGTGAAATGAACTGTAGTTCCAGAACCAGCTGAAGCTGCACAGATATCTTCCTCCGCATCTTAGCCATAAGTCTCCTTTTCTAAAGAAAGTAAGACTTTGACAGATCAGCATCCAGATGGTTCTCCTTGGGCCCAGGAACCCAGATGTTTAGCTCCCGTTTAGCTGAATCTGCTGAAAAGAGGCTCTTCTGTGTGACACTGAACAGGATCTATTCTGGTAACCGAGGTCCCAGCAGAGCCCGGAGCGGGGCCAAAATCCTGAGCGAGGGCTCCTGGGCCCAGAAAAGACAGCTGAGCAGAGTATTTGGCTTGGCGCGGGATATGAAAGCTCAGAGATGACATACTGTTTGCTCGCGGCCATTAGAGCCGGCAGCGTTTTATATTTGTCCTCTGCTGAATGAACTTTTCTTGCGGGGGAAAACAGAAGCTTTTCTTTAAGCAGAAGGTTAGGAAGAACAAATTTAGGAAGGGCGGGATCCTTTGACTATTAATGAACCACAAAAGACGAGTAACAAGTTGGGCTGTGTAATAAAATTATAGTAACATTCAGGGGTAAATATGGAGAGGTTTAATCTATTAGTGAACAGTGAGGATCTACAGTATAAAGGATAAAGGATAAACCATTTTTTGGACAACCTCAACTGGCATCTGAATCATTCCCCAATATCCTCCTTTTCTGGAATTATTTTATGTTGCTTTAATCATTCTGCCAGCTGAATATCAGCATTATGAATAGTGCTTTTCATTGCATTGAATTTGTTTGATTTATTTTAAGCATGTGTGCTGTACTGGTTGACAAGCTCTGCACTGATCTAATGCCTCCTGCTACACTGATTGATGATCCCTGCACTGAACTCGCGTTCCCTGCTATTTCGATGGACAAGCTTAGCACTAACCTCACACTCCCTACAACACTGACTGACAAGCTCTGTAATGATCTGATCCTTCCTGCTGCACTGATTGATGATCCCTGCACTGAACTCGCGTTCCCTGCTATGTCGATGGACAAGCTTAGCACTAACCTCACACTCCCTACAACACTGACTGACAAGCTCTGCACTGATCTAATGCCCCCTGCTACACTGATTGATGATCCCTGCACTGAACTCGCGTTCCCTGCTATTTCGATGGACAAGCTTAGCACTAACCTCATACTCCCTACAACACTGACTGACAAGCTCTGTACTGATCTGATCCTTCCTGCTGCACTGATTGATGAGCTCTACACTGATTTCATGTTTCCAGCCATACTGATGGACAAGCTCAGCGCTATCCTCATATTCCCTGCTTCACTGATTGTTAAGCAAGCTGTGCACTAATTTGATCCTCCCTGCTACACTGAGGGATGAGCCCTGCACTAATTTCATATTCCCCACTATACCAATGGACAAGCTTTGCACTAACCTCATACTCCCTACTACATTGACTGACAAGCTCTGCACTGTTCTGATCTTCTCAGCTACACTGAGTGATGAGCTCTGCACTGACCTCAATTTCCCTACTATACTGATGGACAAGCTTAGCACTAAGCTCATACTCCTTACTACTCTGACAAACTCTGCACTGATCTGATCCTCCCTGTTGCACTGATTATTGAGCTCTGCACTGAACTCATGTATCCTGATATAAGGATGGTCAAGTTCAGCATTATCCTCATATTCACTGCTACATGATTGACAAGCTCTGCACTGACCTGATCCTTCTTCAGTGATAGATGAGCTTTGCTCTGAACAAATATTGTCTACTATACTGATGGACAAGCTTTGCACTGTCCTAAATCTGCCTGCTACATTGGGTGATGAGCTCTGCACTCACATCATACTCCCTATTACACCGACTAACAAACTCTGCACTGATCTGATCCTCACTGCTACACTGAGGGATGAGCTCTGCATTGACCTAATGTTTCCTGTTATACTGATGGACAAGCTTAGCACTAACCTCATATCCCTTATTACCCTGACTGACAATCTCTGCACTAGTCTAATCCTCCCTGCTACACCGATTGATTAGCTGTGCACTGACCTCATATTGCCTACCATAAAGATGAACAAGCTTATCACTAATATCATGCTCACTACTACACTGACGGACAAGCTCTGCACTGATCTGATCCTCCCTGATACATTGAGTGATGAGCTCTGCATTTACCTTTGATAACTGCTGTACTAATGGACTAGCTCAGCACTGACCTTATACTCCCTACTACACTGATAGACAAGCTCTGCACTAATCTGATCCTTGTGATGGACAAGCTTAGCACTAACCTCATATTCCCTTCTATTGTGATAGACAAGTTTAGCACTGACCTCATATTCCCTACTATTGTGATGGACAAGTTTAGCACTAACCTGATACTCCCTACTCATTGACTGACAAGCTTTGCACTAACCTGATACTCCCTACTTATTGACTGACAAGCTTTGCACTAACCTGATACTCCCTACTCATTGACTGCCAAGCTTTGCACTAATTTGCTCCTCCCTGAAACAGTGAGTGATGAGCTCTGCATTTACTTCATATTCCCTAGTATAGTGATGGACAAGCTTAGCACTAACCTCATATCGCCTACTCCAGTGACTGACAAGCTCTGCACTCACCTGATCCTACCTGCTACAGAGAGTCCTGATCTCTGCGCTGACCTCATGATTTCTGCAATACCGATGGACAAGCTCAGCACTGTCCTGATACTTGCCTTCTACACTGTATTGATCCTATCCTCTTTGCTACACTGATTGAAAAGCCCTTCGCCGACTGCATTCACCATGCTTCATTAATTGACAAGCTCTGCACTGACCTCATCCTACCTAGATTTCTAAAGCCCCATACACACTATTAGATTTTCTGCAGATTTTTGTCTTCAGATTTACCAAAACCATGTAGTGCAAGGGCCTGCCTGATTGCATACAAATTGAAACTCTTAAAGGATCACTAAAGCTATTTTTTTTTGTTTTTTAAATAACAAACATGTTATACTTACCTCCACTGTGCAGCTTGTTTTGCACAGAGTGGTCCCGAACCTGGTCTTCTGGGGTCCCTCGGTGGCTGTCTCGGCTCCCCCCCCGCAAGGACTCAACACTTTCATGCGAGCTCCCTCAAATGGTGTTGAGTGCTTGTGGGCGTGCTCCCATGATACGGCCGGCAGCCATAGCCGCTCACTGTATCACTCGGCCCCGCCCCCGGCACGCTACGTCATTGGATGTGATTGACAGCAGCGCGAGCCAATGGTTGCGCTGCTTTAAATCCATCCACTCCAGCCAATCAATGGCCAGGCTGAGCGGCGAAGTGGATGTCGGGAGCGAGCGCGGGACTTTCGAAGGGGTCAGGTAAGTAAAACGGGGGGGGGGGGGGGGGGGGCTGGAGGGAGCGGTATTGTCAGATGTTTTTTCACCTTAATGCACCTAGAATGCATTAAGGTGGAAAAACTTTTACCTTTCCAACCCCTTTAATGTTTGACCTCATATCACATGGTTTTGGTAAATCTGAAGACAAAAATCCGCAGAAAATCTAATAGTGTGTATGAGGTCTAAAAGTATTTAGATTTATTGCAGCTGCACAATTCAGATTTTTTTTATATAATCACTTGCAACCAAATTTAGTAGACTTTTCACAGTGCTCCTAGACATTAGGCCTCATGCACACAGGCTGTTAAAATAACGTTATGAAAACGCCAGTATCTTTGCAGTGATTTTTTTAAACTTTTTTCAGCTTTTTTCAACATTTTTGCAATAGCTTTTTTGTGCGTTTTTCTGCTTTAGCGTTTTTAGCGTTTTTTAGCGTTTTTTTTTTTCAAATTTTTTTTTTCAATGGATCAAAAACTTTAAAAAACGTTGGTGAATGATGTTTTTGAGCGTTTTTGAGTGTTTTTGAGCGTTAGAGTGTTTTTATAGCTGAAAAACGTCTCTCAGAACCCACTGGTCCTGGGTTTTTTTTACAGCTTAAAAACGCCTATGCCACTTGAAGCTTAAAAACGCCTAGGTGGGCATGAAGCCATAGACTAACATAGACAGTCCTTTTTAAGCTGCAAAAAAAGCTCAAAAAAGCAGCTGTAAAAACGTCCATGTGCATGAGGCCTAACTGTTACCTCTAGTCACGTGACTTTCTAATGTGCTACCTCACTCCCTGACAAGTACAGAGGGCTCAGCTAGGACCAGGGGCCGCTCTGCCGTGCATTTTGCTGGCTCAGAACATTCACAAAATAGAGAGAGCAGCATCTAAAGAGATGTAGTCGCAGGTAAGCCGCCTCCCCCTTAGTCACTAATTTGCAGCATTCTTCGTATTTGGCTGGCGTGTACCTTTAAATCTGACACCACGTGTGCCCAGCATGCCACTCATGTGAATAATTAAATCATGGCGGCTGAATGATTAAAAATGTCAACTTTCCCGTAAAGTGCATAAAGCAGAACAAATCGATATAATCAACCACGTCGCTCATTTCACTTCCAATTCTGAAGATCAAAGGCCTCCGCGCCAAATTACCAACTGCTAAAATAAACTTAACCTGCAGGGCAACCCCGGAAAAATGCAAAACACGCAACTGAATTGTCATTCCTGCCAAAACATTCGGTTGTGCTACATGGCTGCATGGGATAAAAAGGGTGGCACCACTATTCATGGACTGCAGTGACATCACCGCTCTCCAGATATCAATTATATTATACAGGAGTGACATCACCACCCTCCAGATATAGGATATACAGAAGTGACATCACCACTCTCCAGATAGAAATTATATTATACAAGAGTGACATCACCACCCTCCAGATATATGTTACAGTAAAACCTTGGTTTGAGAGTAACTTGGTTTGAGAGCGTTTTGCAAGACAAGGACATTTTTTTTATAAATCTTGACTTGATATACAAGCGATGTCTTGATATACAAGTAGCGTCATGTCACAACTGAGTAGAAAAGAGAAGAGAGGAGCCTCTAAGTGTAGCAATATGGTTACATTTAATGACGGTACAACATTTAGCAACATATTGCTACACTTAGAGGCGCCTCTCTTCTCTTTTATACTCTGGAGCTCCTGATGGATTTTCCTTCTAATCCCCTTGTGGAGGCTTCCATTTGTAGATGGACATTTTATGGTTAAACAACCTGGTCACATTGCTATAATCTTTTTATATGGACTATAAACTGAAGGATTTATGAATAAATGGTTGTGGAACAAATCATCTGAGTTTCCATTATTTCTTATGGGGAAATTCACTTTGATATACAAGTGCTTTGGATCACAAGCATTTTTCTGGAACGAATTATGCTCTCAATCCAAGGTTTTACTGTATATTATACAGGAGTGACCTCACAGCTCTCCAGATATAAAGTATATTATACAGGCTTGACATCACTACTCTCCAGATATAAAGTATATTATACAGGCGTGACATCACCGCTCTCCAGATATAAGTTATATTATACAGGAGTGACATCACCGCTCTCCAGATATAAGAAATAATATACAGGAGTGACATCACCACTCTCCAGAAATAAGTTAAATTATACAGAAGTGACATCACCGCTCTCCAGATGTAAGTTATATTATAGAGGAGTGACATCACAGCTCTCCAGATATAAGAAATAATATACACAAGTGACATTACCGTTCTCAAGATATAAGATATGTTATACAGGAGTGACATCACCACCTTCCAGATATAAGTTAAATTATATAGAAGTGACATCACTGCTCTCCAGATATAAGATATAATATACAGGAGTGACATCACATCTCTCCAGATATAAGTTAAATTATACAGGAGTGACATCACCGCTCTCCAGATATAAGATATATTATACAGGAGTGACATCACCGCTTTCCAGATATAAGATATATTATAGATGAGTGACATCACCACTCTCTTGATATAAGTTATAATAAGCTGGCCATACACAAGCAGAATTTAGTTAAAATTTTTTCATTTGAAGAACGTTCGTTGGATTTTCTAAGTGTTAGTGACGTCAGATCGTCTTTTGTTTTTCAACGTAGTGATAAGAAAATTTGAAGGAGGAGGATGGAAAAAATGTTCTCAAACAAACAAATTTCTAACAGTCAATGTGTTTTTTTTATTCAGCAAAGTCCATTCATTCTAAAATCCAATCGAAAAGCATATTTGCGCACATTCCCGCAGCGCACCGGTGTGAACCAAGCCTGAATCTTGTAAGCTACATTTTTCAAATGTCAAAAGTTAGAGTTACTTTGTTTCACAAATATTGCCCCTGATCCCGAGTGCCCATTGTAGTGTATAGGGATCTATCTTTCAATGTAAATCTTCTGCTGACGTCTGATTGGTCGGGTGACGAGAACAGACGAGGTGAGGTGGGGGGGGGGGGGGTGGGGGTGATGAGTGGTAGCAGAAGGAGTTTATTGCAGGTAACGGCGCTGCCCGCAGAGGTATGAGCGGGGTGAGACTGAAGCTCATTCTAGCAGTGTGGAAAAGTACCAGGACGAGGCCGAGCTGGCAGACGCAGCCAGAATGTTTGCCACCAAAATTACAGCCTGAGGACCTCGTCTCCTGGTCCGAGGTGACCTGACGTGACTCCGGGATCATTCTAGGAGAGGCCGAGGCGGCCCCGGGGTGGGCGAAGCCTTTCAACTCGTCCTACGTGAAAAGCACTCGGCGGGCCCATGCCACCCTCTGCCAACGCCAACACATGGCACTCTTCTTCCCAAATCATTTGCAGCTTCTCAGTACAAGTGAGAATGAAAGACTTTTTTTTTTAGAGGATTCCCTAATTTAGATGTTTTATTTGGAGAGACGGATTTCTTTATCGCATAAACATTGGGGAATTGGGGAAATTTACATCTGACTTCCCTTCAGTCTTGCACAGTTGTACCGGCTCCTCTCCTGGACTAAAATGGCTTCCTCTGATTTCACCGCACACTGTGAGCTTCTCACAATGTGCATTAGAAGCTGCAGCAAGTCAGATTAAGCCGCCTCATTTCCTGGCTGAAGGACGTCCAGCATCATGTAGCTCTTCTCAGCCTGACTGCATAGCTCCCAACTGTCCCTGATTTGGAACAATGTCCCTCTGTCCCTCATTCCTCATTTGTCCCTCATTTTGGTCTCCTCTATATAGATGTATATAAAATGCACTTTTTATCTATCAAAAAGTGTTAAACCTTTCATCTGATTTCTAAATGGTTGCATTTGTAAATTCCAAAAGCCAATATAAAGGAATAGGAGTTAACTCGTCATATTTTTTGTGTAATTCCCCTTTAATGGGGGCGTGGCAGGGGGGTGTGTCCAATGTTTACATACTTTTGCTAATAGGTGGCCCTCATTCTCATCGCAAAAAGTTGGGAGGTATGGCCATCTAAATGCAGGCTGCCTAGGAGTACATAATCCCTCAGAGTGACACCCACCCATCAAGACATTTTGATCATAGGTGTGCGCACAGAGTGTATGTCACCCCCTGTGGCACAGATTCCCCCTGATGCCCATGCGCCCCCCCCCCATCATCCCTTTCCTTTTTTGAATGAACACAATGAGTGATCAGTACAGATCACTCACTGTGTTCACTCATAACTGAAGCATAGTAAACTGTGTTTACTATGCTTCAAGAGGAACTGCAGTCTGCTCACGTAATTTGTAATAAAAACATCTTTGCCATTCTGAAGCTTCCATCCAGCCACTTTGCATATTATTTTGAGAGTTTGCCAGGAAGGGGGGGGGGATGAGTCATAAGAGGGACAATGAGGGCTGTAGAGCTGGAGGTGTGCCTCTGTGTGTCTGTGTAAATCCTGGAAGTGAAAATGGCTGCAGCCAGACTCAGTGGAGGGAGATTTCTGCAGCATATTTGGCAAGTACAGAATCACAGTATATATTAAATAATATGCAAAGTGGTTGGAGGGAAGCTTCAGAACGGCAAAGATGTTTTTATTACAAAACATGTGAGCAGACTGCAGTTCCTCTTTAGATGAACCCTTTGCTGAGGGAGATATTTATACAAAAATGCTATGTACCTGACTGCTTTAAGACAGAGAGTGACCCTTGCACCCTGTATGGAAGCAGTGGTCTCTCTGCTGAGGTTCAAAACGCCCCTTGCTGAGTAAGAGCTAGAGTTCACCAATTTATTGGAGGGCTCTTGCTTTGACTCAGCAGGGGGTCTGTCAGACCTCGGCAGTGAAACCACTGCTTCCATTCAGCAAGGATCCTTTTCTCCGGCCTGCTGGCAGGGGACAGGCTTTTCTTCTCAAGCTGTGTCTGCTTTCTACAGAAAACACATTCCAAGACTTTGCACCCCTTTTGTCATGATGCTCCTGGAATGTATTTAGCTGCTTTAAAAGTTCAGATATGGAAACTCTCCCTATGTATTCAATGGCGGTATTGGGCCGTGTTTGTGAATGTGATCACATTATTCTAAATAATTGTATCAGTGCTTCAATAGTCTTCTTTGTCAGTATGCACACATAGGGGCAGCCATAGGCAGGATCTGCTGAGATAATGAACACTCTGGACCCTCTGTGTGCCTTACCCTGCAATCTCAGCACTTGTTCAGCAGCAATGCTGAATGCACAGCTATCAGTGGAAGAATCTACAAGTGTGAATGTATCCCGGGAGCTGGACGGTGAGATAATCTGCCGTATTGTAGCGGAGCGGAGCTTTATGGCAGGAATAGTGTTTCATATGTAGCTGAGAGGTTTGGCGCAAGCCGTCCCAGGCCAGATGTGGATGGGCTGAGCTGGGCCAAAATGTAATCGCTTAGACGGGCGAAGGCTGCTGGTGTGCTGCTGCTGCATCCTGTATATTTTTTTCCGAGATCAGTGTGTGGATCGGAGCCAAAATCCAGCGTTAAATATATATATAGGCTGGGGGGGGGGGGGTAATGTGTACTGGATGGAAAAAGAAGAAACATTAATCCAGCTGGGACATGTCTCCCCCGATGGGGAGGGGAAGGGCTCATCCACTCTGGTGCCTGCCAAGCCTCTGAGCTATGGATGTATGCTTCATTTATAAGGACTAGGCTGACAGTGACAATGCAGCCTACCTATTCCTGGAGTTATCACTACACCAAGCCATTGGATAGGCTGCATTCTCTGTGATGTCATCAGTCTCTAGTGAATGGATAGGCTGCATTCTCAGTGATGTCATCGGTCTCTAGTGAATGGATTGGCTGCATTCTCAGTGATGTCACCAGTCTCTAGTGAATGGATAGGCTGCATTCTCAGTGATGTCACCAGTCTCTAGTGAATGGATAGGCTGCATTCTCAGTGATGTCACCGGTCTCTAGTGAATGGATAGGCTGCATTCTCAGTGATGTCATCGGTCTCTAGTGAATGGACAGGCTGCATTCTCAGTGATGTCACCACTCCCTAGTGAATGGATAGGCTGTATTCTCAGTGACATCACCGCTCTCTAGTGAATGGATAGACTGCATTCTCAGTGATGTCACCGGTCTCTAGTGAATGGATAGGCTGCATTCTCAGTGATGTCACCAGTCTCTAGTGAATGGATAGGCTGCATTCTCAGTGATGTCACCGGTCTCTAGTGAATGGATAGGCTGCATTCTCAGTGATGTCACCGGTCTCTAGTGAATGGATAGGCTGCATTCTCAGTGATGTCACCGGTCTCTAGTGATTGGATTGGCTGCATTCTCAGTGATGTCACCGGTCTCTAGTGAATGGATAGGCCGCATTCTCAGTGATGTCACCGGTCTCTAGTGAATGGATAGGCTGCATTCTCAGTGACATCACCGCTCTCTAGTGAATGGATAGGCTGCATTCTCAGTGATGTCATCGGTCTCTAGTGAATGGATAGGCTGCATTCTCAGTGATGTCATCGGTCTCTAGTGAATGGATAGGCTGCATTCTCAGTGACATCACCACTCTCTAGTGAATGGATAGGCTGTATTCTCAGTGATGTCATCGGTCTCTAGTGAATGGATAGGCTGCATTCTCAGTGATGTCATCGGTCTCTAGTGAATGGATAGGCTGCATTCTCAGTGATGTCACCACTCCCTAGTGAATGGATAGGCTGCATTCTCAGTGACATCACCGCTCTCTAGTGAATGGATAGGCTGCATTCTCAGTGATGTCATCGGTCTCTAGTGAATGGATAGGCTGCATTCTCAGTGATGTCATCGGTCTCTAGTGAATGGATAGGCTGCATTCTCAGTGACATCACCACTCTCTAGTGAATGGATAGGCTGTATTCTCAGTGATGTCATCGGTCTCTAGTGAATGGATAGGCTGCATTCTCAGTGATGTCATCAGTTTCTAGTGAATGGATAGGCTGCATTCTCAGTGATGTCACAGACTAAGTTGTCCAATGTCTGTACAAAATGGGTATTTTGGTGTCTGGTTGATGCTGAAGAACTTTCTTGTCTCTCTTGGGGACTCTTCTAGTAAGAACTTTTGCACTTCATTTAGATTATGAATAATTCAGAAGGAAGGGTGGGAACACCCAAGGAAATTTTGCAGTATGAGAATCAAGACTCTAAAGAGGGTGCAGAGCTGGTGTAGTGATTGGTCAGTCGGACACCACCCATACCTCAAATATCGCTTTTAGGTAGATTGACCTTTTAATTTTCGTCCCATCAGATTTAATTCCACCATCTGATGTTTTCTGAGAATATATTATTTATTCTTTTTAAATCCTGCGAAATGTCTTAGTCTGTTTCTCAGCACTGTGTCAGCCGGTGGAATAATCTTTAGCGGACGTCGCGTTAATCGCGCACATGTGCTCACTCAGCATATATAATAAATATCAGATGACTGAAGTGCTTAATGTTAACAAGAATTAAACTCAAAGCCATAACGTTAGTCTGGGAGAAGTCGGAGGGGGGGTAATTCTCTGCAAGTTCCAAAATATATCCGAGTGCAGTCACATGTCAGCTGAGGCCAGTGAGTCCTGCATGGGTCACGCTGCTTTCATGTGATCTGCTCCACATCTGGACCCAGTTCTGAGCTGTGCTGGTAGGTGGGAGAACTGAGCTAGCGGTGGAGATGGAGAGTCTCACATTTTTCTTCTCTGTCTGTTTTTTACATATTTTTAAATAGAAAAAAAAAAAAATCATCCCTTCAGTGGTGGCCATATACACCGCATCTTAGTCATGTACAATCCATGTACATAGATCCATGTACAATTTGATTAAAATGATTGAATCAACAAATCATCAAATAAGCAAAAATTCCTTTTCTGACTGATTTGGACTCGATTTCGAGTCGATTGGCTAGAGCGGATTATTATTGATCTTGTTGCGTTGACTGGCATGCTTTGTTCATGAATTTGATACCCTGTTTCCCCGAAAATAAGACCTATGCCGTGTACACACGAGCGGACTTTACGGCGGACTTTGCCCGGCGGACTGGATTTCGTCTGACAATTCGATGTGTGTGGGCTCCAGCGGACTTTGTTTTCTCAAAAGTTGGACGGACTTAGATTTGAAACTTGTTTAAAATTTATCCGTTGAAATCGAGTCCGGTCGAAAAGTCCGCCGTCTGTATGCTAGTTCGACGGACAAAAAGCCACGCTAGGGCAGCTATTGGCTACTGGCTATGAACTTCCTTGTTTTAGTCCGGTCGTACGTCATCACGTACGAATTCGACGGACTTTGGTGGATTGTGTGTAGGCAAGTCCGTTCATTCAGAAAGTCCGTCGGAAAGTACGTCGAAAAGTCCGCCGGGCAAAGTCCGCCGTAAAGTCCGCTCGTGTGTACGCGGCATTAGCGTGATTGTCGGTGATGTCTGCAATATAAGCCCTACCCCCCAAATAAGCCCTATCCTGTTTCCCTGAAAATAAGCCCTACCCTGAAAATAAGACCTAAAAGGACTTTAACTAGGGCTAATTTGGGGGGTAGGGCTTATATTGCAGCCATCACAGACAATCACGCTAGGTCTAATTTTCGGGGGAAACAGGGTAGTACTTTGGTTAATCAGATTGCACAGTGAAAACAGAGATGCAATTAATAACTTATGATCACATCTTCCAGCGATGGAAATCCACTTCCCCGTGTGGGGTATATTGATTTAATGGGTTGTTGACTATACAGTGCATCCAGGAAAGTACTCACATCTCTTCACTTTTTCTACATTTTGTTATGTTAAAGCCTTATTCCAAAATGGATTAAATTCATTATTTTCCTCAAAATTCTACAAGAAATACCCCATAATGACAACGTGAAAGAAGTTTGTTTGAAATAATTGCAAATTTATTAAAAATAAAAAATGAAAAAAAAAATCCCATGTACATAAGTATTCACAGCCTTTGACATGACACTTGAAATTGAGTTCAGGTTCATCCTGTTTCCACTGATCATCCTTGAGATGTTTCTACAACTTGATTGGAGTCCACCTGTGGTAAATTCAGTTGATTGGAAATGATTTGGAAAGGCACACACCTGTCTATATAAGATCCCACAGTTAACAGTGCATGTCAGAGCGCAAACCAAGCCATGAAGTCCAAGGAATTGTCTGTAGACCTCCCAGACAGGATTGTATGGAGGCACAGATCTGGGGAAGGGTACAGCAAAAGGTCTGCAGCATTGAAGGTCCGAATGAGCACAGTGGCCTCAATCATTCGTGAATGGAAGAAGATTGGAACCACCAGGACTCTTCCTAGAGCGGGCTGCCCTGCCAAACTGAGCGATTGGGGGGGGGGGGAGAATGGCCTTAGTCAGGGAGGTGGTCACTCTGACAGAGCTCCAGCGTTTCTCTGTGGAGAAAGGAGAACCTTCCAGAAGAACAACCATCTCTGCAGCACTCCACCAATCAGGCCTGTATTGTAGAGTGGCCAGACGGAAGCCACTCCTCAGTAGAAGGCACATGACAACCCACCTGGAGTTTGCCAAAAGGCACCTGAAGGACTCTCAGACCATGAGAACAAAATTCTCTGGTCTGCTGAAACAAAGATTGAACTCTTTGACCTAAATTTCAAGAGTCATGTCTTGAGGAAACCAGGCACCGCTCATCACCTGGCCAATACCATCCCTACAGTGAAGCATGGTGGTGGCAGCATCATGCTGTGGGGATGTTTTTTATCAGGAGGAACTGGGAGACTAGTCTGGATGGAGGGAAAGCAGCAGCAATGTATAGAGACATCCTTGATAAAAACCTACTCCAGAGCACTCTGGACCTCAGACTGGGGCGAAGGTTCATCTTCCAACAGGACAACAACCCTAAGCTTACAAAGATAACAAATAAATAAAAAAGATAAAAAAAGGAGTGACTGCAGGACAACTCTGTGAATGTCCTTGAGTGGCCCAGCCAGAGCCCAGACATGAACCCGATTGAACATCTCTGGAGAGACCTGAAAATGGCTGTACACCGACGCTCCCCATCCAACCTGATGGAGCTTGAGAGGTCCTGCAAACAAGAATGGGAGAAACTGCCCAAAAATAGGTGTGCCAAGCTTGTAGCATCATACCCAAAAAGGCTCAAGGCTGTAATTGGTGCCAAAGGTGCTTCAACAAAGTATTGAGCAAAAGGTTGTGAATACTTATATACATGGGATGTTTTCTCGTTTTTTATTTTTAATAAATTTGCAAAGATTTCAAACAAACGTCTGTCACATTGTCATTATGGGGTATTGTTTTTAGAATTTTGAGGAAAGTAATGAATTTAATCCTCTTTGGAATGAGGCTGTAACATAACAAAATTTGGAAAAAGTGAAGCGTTGTGAATATTTTCCGGATGCACCATAGATCGATTAGTCCTATCAGGAGAGATTGTTTGGAAAAGAAATTGAAAAGTAATTTGACAGGTCAAAATTGCATGACAAGTCGCACCCTATCGTTGGTAATTGGCAATTTCAAGTGGGACGTGCATAGACATCTGTGCATGAAGCCGCACAGATGTCTTCAAAGTTACACCTGAAGTCGCTCTGACATGCGTCTTTGAAATCGTGCGATTTCAGATGAAGTCGCACGATTTCAAAGCCGCATTCAATGTGAACGAGGGTTTGTTGAAGCATGTATGGCCACCATAACACACAAAGTGATCTACTCATGGGATCCTTTGTAACTTTTACTTCATCCACTTACTTATTGGCTTAATGATGTAATTATGTCCGTTCAAATAATTATATTGATTTGTGTTATGACTGAGAGGTTGACATGGAAGTAATTATTGTTGAGACCTTTTTTTTCATTTGCTTGTTGTGCCATATTCCCATTGATTAGTTATTGATCTCAGGAGTGGGCAATTCACAAAAAAAGTGCATTATCTACTGCGTGCGTTATTTTTTAATTCATTTTGACGTATTTAATGTATTTTTTACACTTTATTTTATCACAGAGTGGGCCTCCGGCTGCAGCGAAAAGTAAGACATTTAGCAGTTGTATTCCTACTATTGCTGAATGTGACAGTTCCAGCTCAGAGATACTGGTTGTCGGAGAACTGGCACCGGCCGTCCTAACAACCAGTGATTCATCCCTGATCTGGGTGTTTTTATCTCTAGGGTAAATTTGTTCATTTTGGAATGCTGCCCTTGCTCATTCACTTGGGGGCGGGGTCAGTATCTGGGAGCCCTCCTATTGTTAAAAGTGGCTTTCAGCTTTTGATAAGCTCCCGCCCGCAGACCCCCAAAAACAATGAGCCAGGGTTGTGAGGAAAGGGTCCTTGTCCTCCTCAACGTGGGTAAGGTACCCCCCAATGTTGAGAGCATGTGGCCTGAAATGGTTCAGGGGGGGGGCACACTCCTCCTCCTATGCTTTTCCTGCATGTTTGGATAAAGGATGTTTTTTTTTTTAATTGGGGGGTTTGGCGGGGGCTTGTGCTATTTTTTTTTTTTTTTGGAGTTGGGTCCCCTTGAAATTCATACCAGACCCAAAGGGGATCACAGTGTTTCTTATCCTTAAGCCCTGATGAAGGGTTAAGTTTTGTCCCCTGAAACGTGTTGGATTTCTTGTTTGATCTTCCACCTGATTTTATGTTGGAATAAATGTGTATCTGGACTATTCATTCAAGGTGTGGCACTTCAATTTCAGATCCATTTATATGCAGGAGATAATGTAAAATTTCAAGAAAGTTCTGAGGTTTTCCCATTCTTTCCAAAATGCAAAAATGAAAGTTTTGTTTTGAAGCTTCTCTTTGAGATGAGCAGATTCACATTTATATACAGAAAAAAGGTTATCCAATGAAGACTAGGCAATGTCTAGAATATAATAAAGTCTCTTTTTTCTTTTTTGTCTGGGCAGACATGGGACGAGGAGCTGGAAAGGTCTTCAGAAGCCTGGGCTCAGGAGTGTATGTGGGAGCATGGACCAACCAACCTTCTCATGTCCATTGGACAAAACTTGGCGGTACATTGGGGCAGGTGAGAGACATTACTGGAGCCATCAATCTACCAATCAATCAATCAATTAGTCAATCAGTCCATGTATTGCATAGTGAGTTACAACTGAAATTGGCAGCCAATATGGGGAAACACATCCAGTGCCTTTCTTGCAGCACTCATGAAGTTGCAAGTAGACTTTAGAGGTCAGTTGGATGTGTAACCATTACCCAACTGTCCCATGGTGCAGCATAATTTTACTTTTCCCAATCAATCAATCAATCAATTAAACCACCCCCATGTATTGCATAGTGAGATACAACTGCAATAGCTGACCAACATTGGGAAACACATCCAGCGCCTTTTTTCCAACACTCACAAAGTTGCATGTAGATATCAGAGGTCAGTTAGATGTGTGACAATGACACAACTGTCCCATGGTGCAGCACAATCTGCTTGTCCCAATCAATCAATAAATCAATCAAACCACTCCCATTTATTGCATGGTGAGGTACAACTGCAATTGGTGGCCAACGTGGGGAAATACCCAGTTCCTTTTCTACAAAACTTCAAGTAGACATCAGAGGTCAGTTCGATATGTAACCATTACCCAATTGTCCTATGATGCAGCACAATCTGTTTGTCCCCCAATAAACATGTGAACATTTAAGTTCCCAGCTCCGCCCACCTTTTTGGCCCTTTGCAAGGAGGTCATCCTCATTGATGTGATCAAAAATTCTTTACAGGAGGCTGGGCTGGGAACCCTGTGCAGAGATCCTGCTGGTGTCCCAAAGAGATTCAAGCCAGTAGTTGGTTCATCTCATCAATGCTCAGGCATAACTTAAAGATGACTTATGACTAGACAGACCCTGTAGTGAATTCTCAATTTTTGGGGCTGCCAGCTACAAAAATCTCTAGAAACCTTACGTGCCATGGTCACTCGCTGGCATGAAATATTGCTACAGGAAGACTACAGGAAGATTATTTGTATAACTGCCCATGTAAAGGTAAATAACATTCCGATTCTTCTCTCTCCTGGAAGATATCGCTCTCCGGCTTTTCACGTCCAGTCCTGGTATGATGAGGTGAAGGACTATACCTATCCATACCCACATGAATGCAACCCATATTGTCCCGAGAGATGTTCAGGACCAATGTGCACCCATTACACCCAGGTGAGTGGTCTCCTCTGGACAAGACATAGCGGTTCTCCAATGTTGGGTGCAAGCCTGCAAGGATTCCATGATGATTCTTTTTGTTACCCATAAGGCTGAAGTTAGGGTTAAAACTGAACTCCAGGCAGATAAAAAAGATCTCAAATTAATTCAGCTTCATATTTCTACATACATCATTAAATGCTATTTATTTTAAATGCATGCAGTGTAAGTACCTGAATTTGACTTGGTATCAACCCCTTGCAATCCCTGTAAAGCAGAGCTCCGACTGGGAGAGAGAGGCAAAAGCAACACAAGGATCCCTTGTGAATGAGCCCTTACTAGGAATGAATCCTTAAAGGGCAACTCCGAATGGCAGTGCAATCTTAATAGCATCAAGGGCCCCTGGGCAAAGTAATGCACTGGGGCCCCTACCAGCCTGCACCAGGTGTCCCCATCACAGCGTCCCCATACATCAGGTGTCCCCAAACATCAGGTTCCCCTTTCAGAGTGCCCATATACATTAGGTTTCCCCATCAAAGTGTCCCCATACATCAGGTTCCCCCATCACAGTGCCCACTTACATCAGGTGTCCCTATTACAGTGTCCATATACATCAGGTTCCCCATCACAGTGTCCCCTTATATCAGGTGACCCTATCAGTGTCCATATACATCAGGTTTTCCCATCACAGTGTCCCCATACATCAGGTTCCCCCATCACAGTGTCCATATACATCAGGTTTTCCCATCACAGTGTCCCCATACATAAGGTTCCCCATCACAGTGCCCATATATATCAGTTCCTCATCATAGTGTCCCCATACATCAGGTTCCCCCATCACAGTGCCCATATACATCAGGTTTCCCCATCACAGTGTCCCCATACATAAGGTTCCCCCATCACAGTGCCCATATTTATCAGGTTCCTCATCATAGTGTCCCCATACATCAGGTGTCCCAATTACAATGTCCCTATACATTTAGTGTGCCCATCACATTGTCCCCCTTACATCAGGTGTCCCCATCACAGTGTCCTCTTACATCAGGTGTCCCTATTACAGTGTCCATATACATCAGATTTTCCCATCACAGTGTCCCCATACATCAGGATCCCCCATCACAGTACCCATATACATTAGGTTTACCCAGCACAGTGCCCATATACATCAGGTTCCCTCATCACAGTGCCCATATACATTAGGTTTACCCAGCACAGTGTCCCCATACATCAGATTCCCCCATCACAGTGCCCCCTACATCAGGTTCCCTTATCACAGTGTCCCCATACATCAGGTTCCCTCATCACAGTGCCCATATATATCAGGTTCCCCATCATAGTGTCCCCATACATCAGGTGTCCCAATTACAATGTCCCCATACATTCAGTGTCCCCATCACAGTTTCCCCCTTACATCAGGTCTCCCCATCACAGAGTCCCCATACATCAGGTTCCCGCATCACAGTGCCCCCTTGCATCAGTTGTGCGCCCCCCCCCACCCCTTGTACTCACAGATCAAATATTGTTCCCACCTGCAATGAAGGCAGTTACTCCTTCCTCTCCCAGCTGAGACTGAGGAGAGTTCTCAGTCTCAATATTGGCTCTCTTCTGCCCCCTGCAGGAGGAAGAATAAAGCTGAACCCTCTCTCCAGCAGAAGCCAGCTGCTGCTCCTTCTGACAGGAGTGACATTGCAGTTACTCATGTCAAAGAGGAACGGCTAAATCGCCAGTGCACCCCCCAACACAGTGCCTGCCCACCCCTTGTCCTGGCTCTGATCATGGGACCCCCATGCAACTGGGGCCCCTGGGCAGCGCCCAGGTGTTCCCATTCATTAAGATGGCCCTGCCAAACTTCTAATGGCTCCTAGTTACAGCCCTGGGAAGGGATGGTGGTGGAACCAGGAATCAGGTTCAGGACCTCGGCAGCCATAAGTATTTAGCAGGACAGTCGTTTGTACAGAATAGGGGCCCTTTCACAATGATCAATTTTTCTTCAGTTTTTCACCTTACCAAAAGCGGAAGAAAAATGCATGACTATTAAATCCTATGGAACGCTTCACGCCAGTCAGGTGCAGGTCAGTTGCGCTTTTAAAAGTCCTGCTTGCTGCATTTTTAGTGCATGTTTGGTGTGCTAAAAAAATGCACCTATCCATTGAAATAAATGGAAAATGCATCAAGAGGTGGCATAGTGCATTAAAAACACACCAGTATTTGCGTTTTTGGTGCGTTTTTTGTCACGTGTCCTTTTTTCACAGGTGCGAAACGCACCAGAAACGCTGCCAAAACCCATTTGCAATGGAGTAGTGTTAAAGCAGCCTAACACCAGAGCAACTCATCTGGTAGTTGCCCTTTAAATCCACTACAGCAATTTAAATGCGGTACCGCAGTGCACCGTGAGACCCGCAGGTGACCCGACCTCCCAGGCAGAGCCGAACCGCAGCCGCCGGCCGCACCTCTCCGAACAGACTCCCGTTGACCATGTTAACTTCTTCTTTTTTTTTTTTTTCACCCATCTTTTCCATCTCCAGATCGTCTGGGCCACGACCACAAAAGTGGGCTGCGCGGTCAACGTCTGCAAACGGATGAACGTGTGGGGAGAAATCTGGGAGAACGCCGTCTACCTGGTCTGCAACTATTCCCCAAAGTAAGGACCAGAATGCGCAACTCGGAGGTTGGTGGGGAGGAGGGGGGAGCCTTGTTGGCGCATACACAAACAGAGCTTTCATCGCCGGCGGTGGAGGTGGAAAATACTCCCTGCGGCATCAGTAAACCCCTCTGTCTTCCTATAGGACAGACTTGGCGTCCTCTTAAAATACATCATCACTTTAATGTGCATAAAATGTATCAAATCGTCACAAAGGTGAAACGCGACAATTGGCAATCGATTAGCGGAACGCCAGGAGGTTTCGCGAGGATGTAAACACTTTCTGAGTTCTAATCTTAGTCCATCCGCTGTGAGATTCAAAGCATCTTTCTATCCATTCATAGCAGGTTACTGGGAGCACGGCCGCAGTCTGCCATCACGGCGCACAGTAGCTGCATTCATACCGTCGCCCCTCTTAGGTTACCTCGCCCAAGAGAGCAGAGGAGGCTCAGGATACGCCTGTGATATGAATCTAATGTCGATTTTTTTTTTTTTTGTCTGCTTCCTTTCATATTTTCAGGGGTAACTGGATTGGTGAAGCGCCTTATAAAACCGGGCGGCCTTGCTCCGAGTGCCCACCCAGCTACGGCGGCAACTGCAAGAACAACCTCTGCTACAAAGGTAAAGAGCCCAATGGTTCCTAAACAAACCGCCTGTTTTTCTTTGAGATTTCAGTTGAGATGGAGTTTGGCCAATTTGATTTTTAACCCCTCCCTGCTGGCCCTTTCTGCAGAGGTGGAGCTCTTGATCAGGTAGACACTACGATTGGCTGTCACAGCGGTTATATGATTGGGACCAGTGCTGGGGCAAGATCATCCAGTGCCCAGGGCAAAAGATGCCAAACTGAGCTCCCTCCCTTTCTTTTAGGGTTTAGGGTGCCCCCATCCCTGCAATAAACCATTGCGCCCAGGGCGGCCGCCCCTCCTGCCCATCCCTTGTCCCGACCCTGATTGGGACCCCATCCTCTCAGCTTTGGAAACGTAAACGGTGAGCGGGAGGCTGTCTGTGATAGCTTGGTCAGTGTGGTGGGAGCACGCAATGAGCGCGCTCTCAGTACAGAACAGCAGAGCCCCATAAACACATATATGTGGCAACCTGGTGTTGAGGCCCACCCACTGTGCTGCTACATTTATTAAAATTGATGTTTTCAATAATTTTTTAAAAAATATTTGTATTAAATATTTAAAAAATAAACGTGAAAAATGAATGACCGTCCAGCTGGGCATGCTGAGTTGCTGCCTGCATGCTTGTTGGCAGCCTGTGTATATCTGAATGATTCAAGTGGACCTTTCAGTAACTTTACAAGCCTTTGTGAATAAATTCCTGACACGTCACGATTAGTGATGAGTTTGGGGGTGTTTGGATTAGGATGTGAACATTAAAAATTCATGACATTTTTTCTGCTGGGTTGCTGCCTGCATGCTTGTTGGCAGCCTGTGTCTAACTGACTGATTCAAGTGGACCTTTCGGAAACTTTACGAGTCTTTGTGAATAAATTCCTGACATTTTACACTTAGTGATGAGTTTGGGGGTGTTCGGACTAGGATGTGAACATTAAAAATTCATGACATTCCTTCTGCTGGGCATGCTGGGTTGCTGCCTGCATGCTTGTTGGCAGCCCGTGTCTATCTGATTCATTCAAGTGGACCTTTCTGTAACTTTACAAGTCTTCGGGAATAAATTCCTGACACGTCACGATTAGTGATGAGCTTGGGGGTGTTCGGATTAGGATGTGAACATTAAAAATTCATGACATTTCTTCTGCTGGGTTGCTGCCTGCATGCTTGTTGGCAGCCTGTGTCTAACTGACTGATTCAAGTGGAACTTTCGGTAACTTTGCAAGTCTTTGTGAATAAATTCCTGGCACTTCACATTTAGGGATGAGCTTGGGGGTATTTGGAATAGGATGTGAACCCATCTGAGCAAACCCGGCTTCCTGGCGGCCTCACCCACAAGTGTTTGGATGCTAATTCGAACATGCCCAAGCTCATCACTGCTCACAATATACAACAATATCATTTTTTTTTTTTTTTAGAATAGCACTTTTTATTTTGAAAAAGCAGCCCTTGAGCTCAGGTTTGGTAACTTTGCCTAGGCTCGGATGATATCATCGGTCAGCTGTTGTAACATTGTAACTTTGTACATGCATATGTGCAATATGCATGTGCAAGGCTACACTGTTGCAACAGCTGACCAATGACATCACCCGAGCCTAGGCAAAGTTACCAAACCTGAGCTCAAGGGTGACTGGTTTAGAGGTTGAATGGGCCTCCCTCCGCTCCAAAAAACGCTCCAAAGAAGCTCATGTACCAAATCTTGGCACAAAGCCAGGAGCATTTGGTGTTGCGATATTTCCCGCGATTTTAGCGCATTATGTCGCTCGACAATCGTGGCAAATATCACACCCGCGTTTGGGGTGCAATTAAGAAATAATCGCAAAACGTCCTGCATTCTGCAGCGAATCTGGAATTGCGGACCGAATAGCGGGCGGAAGCGGCGCGATTCTGCCCGCAATTCCAGAATCGCTGCAAAATGCAGGACGTGTTTGAGATGCGATTATTTCTTAATGGCACCCCAAACGCAGTTCCAATGTGAACAGATGCGTACACACGGGCGGACTTTTCGACCAGACTGGTCCGACAGACTTTTGACGGACTTTTGACGGACTTAACGACCGGACTTGCCTACACACGATCACACCAAAGTCCGACGGATTCGTACGTGATGACGTACACTGGACTAAAAAAAAGGAAGTTGATAGCCAGTAGCCAATAGCTGCCCTAGCGTGGGTTTTTGTCTGTCGGACTGGCATACAGGCGAGCGGATTTCTGGGTCCGGCGGAGTTACGACGTAAAGATTTGAAGCATGTTCCAAATCTAAAGTCCGTCAGATTTGCGACTGGAAAAGTCCGCTAAAGGTCCGGTGAAGCCCACACATGATCGGGTTATCTGCCGGATTTGGTCCGTCGGCGTCCGTCCGTGTGTACGCCCCATTAGGCTTTCTTTCTGATCCAGCCAGTACATATGTTGTTTTTCAAAAGAACAAGCTCTCCAGCAGAATGTATCAGTTTACATGGATGAGACAAACCATTTAACACTGATAGGAGTGCTTGCAACGATCAGCTTTTATTTATTTATGTAAAACCTTTATCCCAAAAGGAAACAAAAACTGTTTGCTGTAACTGATTATGAAGTGTGAGTTTGGCTTTAATTTGTTAGTGAATCTAAACCTGTCTGCACTTCTAACACTCCCCTCCTCCCAGAGTGACAATGCTGCTGTGCAGTGGCGTCGCTAGGGGGTGGCTTTTGGGTCTATAGCCCCGAATCTGGGGCCCATAGCCCCGAGTCTCTGCAGGGGTCCCCAAGGGGAGGGGAGGCTCTCTGGGGACCCTGATGCAAGGGGGAGGCTTTTGGGGACCCTGATTTTAAGGGGGAGGCTCTCTGGTGACCCTAATGTAAGGAGGGGGCTCTCTGGGGACCCTGATGCAAGGGGGAAGCTCTCTGGGGACTCTGATGTAAGGAGGAGGCTCTCTAGGGACCCTGATGTAAGGAGGAGGCTCTCTGGGGACCCTGGTGTAAGGGGGGGCTCTCTGGGGACCCTAATGTAAGGAGGAGGCTCTCTAGGGACCCTGATGTAAGGTGGGGCTCTCTGGGGACCCTGATGTAGGTGGGGTGCTCTCTGGGGATATACACACACACGTATATTACTGTATATACATGTGTATGCCTGCCCAAGCGTATGACTTTCTTTACTACACTGCTATGGGCTCTAGCCCCAGATCTTTTGTAGACCTAGCAACGCCCCTGCTGCTGTGCCTCCTGTGCTCCTTCATCCAGAGTGGGAGCACTCTAATACAGGCAGTGCGTTACTGGCCAGGTCACCAGGTGAAAAAAGAGGGGGGAAAAGCCTGAAAAAGAAAACGAATGCAGCCAACACATATTGATTGGAAAGCTGCATTTTTGGATTTAATACCTCTTTAAAGCATCCAGCCATCTTGATAGAAATTCTAAATTGATTTCAAGAAAGCCGCTCTGTTCAAACACTTCTTCGGCCTCGGCGGCGTCCCGGCTGGTGACTACGTTCCCTTTCCTCTGAGTCCTGGAACAATCATCAATGGGCTGTTTTGAAGAGTCGTCGTCACCTTTAACGCTCGTCTTCCCTGAAATGTTGCGAAGGGAAAAAAAGAAAAAAAAAAGTTGTCGGGAATTGTTTGATCAGCTGTAAAAGCCGTTAATCTGCCGCGGCTATTCCGTCTCTGCGAATCCAGCGGTGATCAGAAGCGCTTGTCCTGGCATGCGGGGCTGCCCGGCAACCAAATATTTAACGCGTTATTGAGCGTTCCATGATGAATCGTGAAAGCGTTTTATTATTTTAGTCGTAAAAACTGCAGCCCGGGTCTGCCCGGAGGACTTTCATCGTGGCTGGGTTACGTGTACATCACACGTCGAGGGCCCTCATGCGATTCCCATTAGGAAGACGTCATACGTTGGGGCTCGCCAAAATGTGTCTTTCCGGTTTATGGGGCGCAATAAAGCAAAAATGCGCAATTTAGAGAAGTATTTCCCCAATATTGGCGGAGAGATGCCAGATGTACAGAGCTTTTATGTTGAAGAGGTTCTCTGCAGGTGAGGCTTTGTGCATTTTGCAATTTTACAAACTTGAAAAATGGATCCACGTGCATCCAATCCGACCACGTGGGTCAAAGCTGACCTCCAGCGGTCCCTTCAGTCTTATACAGTTGTACCGGCTCCTCTCCTGTAATGACATGGCTTGCTCTGATTTCGCTGCACACTGTGAGCTTCTCACAATGTTCATTAGAAGCTGCAGCAAGTTAGATAGAGCCTGCCTCATTTCCTGGCTGGAGGGCATTTTGTGTCAACTAGTCCTTTCCCTCCTAGCCTGACCGTCCTTGCACCTGAACTAGTGCCCCCCATTGGAAGATTCCCTCTTTGTTCCTGTTCTGGTAACAACCCAAAATGTGGGATTTTCTTTCACTTTCAGTGATAACGGTCACTAGGACACATGGGGTGAATCTCTCTAACGGGGACACAGACAGCAAAAAATTACTTGACACTGGTTCCCATCAGCGGCGGCCCCTCCATACAAGGCGCAGCCCCCTAATCTATACGCCCGGCCCCTAATTTACATGTAGGGCACCGGACAAATGGATTCCAATGGGAGTCTTTTTTCTTTAGAAGCACATGATTAGAGCCGGAGGCTCTAATTGGCTTCAAAAAAGGGTGGGCTCGGGGCGCAGTGCCCATCCAGTTGTGTGGCAATAGCTAATTCATTTTCGCTATTGTCTTCCTGTTTCTCCTCCCAGCCAATCCTGGCTCAGGAAGCAGGTCCTGAGACAAAATTGGCCAAGAGGAGAAGTGATCCTATTGGCCGCCGAGGAGGAGGAGGAGGAGGAGGAGGAGGGAGGAGACGCAGGGGAAGCCGCTCCACCATGAAGTGGAGAAAGGAGGGGACGCAGAGGCCGGGGGGGAAGCCCACGACCTAGATGGGACAAGTGCGGTGACCGATCAACAAATGGGGGGGTGGTTTCAGTGGACGGATTGCTGCCCCCCCCCAAAAAAAAATATACCACCAGCCGCCACTGGTTTCCATCCAGCTCCTCGCTATCCAAAAACTAAGAAAAAAAGAGGTTTTGGCTGCAGTTACGTTTTCCCGACTCCAGGAATTGGAAGAAAACTGGAGTGGAGCCCACCGCACTGCAAAGGTTAAATGCTTGTTATGTTTAGTGGGCAGGGGGTCTCCAAGCTACAGCCCTGGGCAGCATCCAGCCTTCAGCTAGTGTTGGTGGCACATCGAGTATTCAGGTCAACAGAGGCTGCCTATGGTCTCTGCTTCTCCCTTCTTAATGGGGACTCTGATGTAAGTAGGGACTCTGATGGAGACCCCAATATAAAGGGGGACTTTTGGGGACCCTGATGTAAGGGTGGACTCTAATGGGGACCCTGATGTAAGGAGGGGGACTCTGATGAGGACCTTGATGTAAGGGGGGCTCTGATGTAAGGGGGGACTCTGATAAGAACCCTGATGTAATGGGGGACTCTGATGACTACCCTGATGTAAGGGGTGTGCTGATGGGGGCCCTGATGCAAAGAGGAACTCTGAGGTAGACCCTAATGTAAGGGGGAACGTTTATGAGGACCCTGATATAAGGAGGTGCTGATGGAGACTTTGATGCAAGGGGGGACTCTGATGTAATGGGGGACTCTGATGACTACCCTGATGTAAGGAGGGACTCTGGTGAGGACCCTGATGTAAGGGGGGTGCTGATGGGGGAACTGATGCAAAAAGGAACTCTGAGGAGGACCCTAATGTAAGGGGGAACTCTAATGAGGACCCTAATATAAGGGGGTGCTGATGGAGGCTTGGATGCAAGGGGGGACTCTGATAGGGACCCGGATGTAAGGGGGGGACTCTGATAAAGACCCTAATGTAAGGGGGAACTGTGATAGGGAGCCTGATGTAAGGGGGGACTCTGATTAGGACCCTGAAGTAATGGGGGTGCTGATGGGGGCCCTGATGCAAGGAGGAACTCTGAGGAGGACCCTAATGTAAGGGGGGGGGCTCTGATGGGGACCCTGATGTAAGGGGGGACTCTAATGAGGACCTTGATGTAAGGGGGGACTCTGATAAAGACCCTAATGTAAGGGGGAACTGTGATAGGGACCCTAATGTAAGGGGGGACCCTGATTAGGACCCTGATGTAATGGGGGTGCTGATGGGGGCCCTGAAGCAAGGAGGAACCCTGAGGAGGACCCTAATGTAAGGGGGGACTCTGATGGTGACCCTGATGTAAGGGTGGACTCTTATGAGGACCCTGATATAAGGGGGGTGCTGATGGGGGCCCTGATGCAAGGAGGAACTCCTGATATTAGGGGGTACTCTGATGAGGACACAGATGAAAGCAAGACACTGATATTCCAGAACCCTTCGACTTAATGGTCATTTAACCCTTGCAGAGCACAGGGGCCCCACTGTAATGGTAGATTTGTTCCTAAGTATAAACAGAAAAGTCATTGCCACTACCCATATACCTAATAGCCTTATAGGCTGAAACGCGTCATCTGACTTAAACTGCGTTTGTTCACTGTGGCTATTCAATAAAATAAAGAAATTTTAAGAGCAACAACCGGAGTGCGGATCATTTTTTCTACAGATTTGTTTCCAATTCCTGGAATTGAGCTTTAAACATAAGGTTGTTAGTACTGAGGAGAGCTCGTGTTATACAATAAAGGAATGATATTCTTCCTTCCACACTCAATCCAAAATAACAAAAAAAAAAAGGCTTTGGCTAGAGTTAAGGTTTAACAGAACATTTTTGGAATTCGCAGTGCCTTAGTGAAGATCACACGCTGTACATCTTTTTGAAATAGTCAGACTTTAAAGAAAATTCTTTTAATTTCTATTCTGTGAACATAAAACGATCACCTCTGCCAAAGAAGTAATTTTACTGAAGCGTCATGTTCTGTACTTCAAGCCTCTCCGTGTCCCTTCTGAGGATTTATGCAATATTAATAAATAACATTTGTTATATTCCTAAGAATTGACTGGACTGTTCACATGTTTGGAGAGACGATGGGAAGTCTTGTTTGTATCAGTTTGATTGTATTGGCGGCGTGCGTTCTGCAGACTCTTTTGAACGTGGTGTCCTGTTCTGTTACCTCCAGGTGAAAAACCCGTTGTGGAGACGGAGGAGACAAATGAAATTGAATCGCCTCGAGTTCCTGAAGAAACACTGATCTGGGTGCACGAAAAGATCAACAAACCCAAAGTTGTGCCAAAGACGACACAGCCAGCCACCGAAAACCAAATGAGTAAGACATTCTAATTAGGGGTGATTTCTAGAAGTGCAATTGTGTGGTGTTTCATTCAATGGCGTCCCTAAAGGGGGGCAGAGGGGGCCCTGACCCCCCCAACATTATGCTGTGCCCCACCATGTGCCCCCCCCCCCCCCAATAAAAAAAAAAAATATTTTTATTTATTTTTTTTTTTTTTTACAAAAAATCAATGTCTAAGAGGGAGAGAGTCCCCAGTCAGCTCCTGCGGGTGATTCCTCCCCCCTCCCTCTACTTGCTGACACTGCATAATGCGAGCGCTCACACAACCACAACCGCCCGATCTGCTCCTTCCCCTGCATCCTCATTGGCAAGGGAGAAGAGCGAGTTGCAGGAAGGACTCCACCAGGACTCTCAGTTACTAAAAAAACAGACTGATTTCTCCCGTCCTTAGGAAAGGAGAACCAGCCTGTAAATTCCAAGAGATGCCAGACCATAGCAGTCAATAGCAGGAGCAGGACAGCAAGAGGAGGCTGGGGAATTCCACAGTGGCAGAACACCAGGGCCTGGAGGCAAGACAACCTTTGCAACCCTGATAGTTCTCCCACTGCTTTGGATCCTTATATTTTCTTGGTATGCTGGTGACATATATATCTTGTTTTCTGCCACCCTGGGGGACCCCAATACAGTAGGAAGGGAGCTCACTGCAGAACATGTGAAAGGGCGGTTGTGGGGTCGTAGTAAAGGGCCCCAGTATATATTTATATATCTATATATATCTATATATATAGATATATCTATATATCTATATATATAGATATATATGTATGCATTTTATAGTTGCCCCCCTACTTTTGTCCCTGTCCCCCCATGTGCCCCCCCTAAATATGAAAGCTGGAGACGCCACTGGTTTCATTTCCCCAAACTTATATTTCTGCTTCTAGTTTTTGGTGTATTTGGACAAAAGGAATTCAAATCTCTTAAAATGTAGCTCCAGGTGTTCTTTACAAAAAGAAAACCCTCTTTAGGTGAGCTACACTATATGGCCAAAAGCCATCACACCTCCTCTATGAGTTTGTTGACCATCCCTTTCCAAAACCACAGCCAATAATATGGTGTTGTCCCCCTCCCCTCAAAATCTGTAATATGGAGTTTACCCCCCTTTGCATCTATAAAATGCTCTTTTAGGAAAGACTTTTCACAAGATTTTGGAGGCTGTCTTTGGGAATTTGTGCCCATTTGTGAGGTCAGGGACTGATGTTGGATGGGAAGAACTGGTGTGCATTTGGCATTCCAATTTATCCCAAAGGTGTTTGGTAGGGTTGAGGTCAGGGCTCTATGTAGGCCACTCAAGCCTTCTATACCAAACTGGTCATATCAGCTCTTGTGGACTGCAGACTTCACAAGCTAATTTGCCTCAACAGCCTCCCTAAAAGGGCTCCCCTTCTACCCCAAAGTCCCATCACAGCCACATGGGCTTTTATAGTTAAAACCATTGGCTGTCCCAGTTGGATATGACTCATCCTCACTTCCTGTGTGACAACAAGAAGAGAAGATGAGGGGTAATCTTCCAAATAGGTATACAGTCAACAATAAAAACAAGCCACAGTCAGCAATACAAATCGACACCACCTCCCTACCGCTCCAAAAATCACCAGAATAACAAATAAAAACAAGACTGCAGTTCTTACCCTCCCCTGGTAAATCAAAAACTAGATGTTAGTTAGCAAGCTGAACCCTAGGATAACAGCAAGCCAAGAGGCCCTCAAGTGGTTTGCTATGGGGTCTTTTAATGACTTGCTTGCTGCCCCATTGTATATAATTTCAACCATTGGTTTTAGCCACTGGTAATGCCACATGATATCGTTTTGTATCAGGTTCAGTTATGTCAAACTTTACGTTCTGTTTTTGGTCTTTATGGAGTGGCATATGTCTCCTCTCTTGGTTCCTCTTCTGGTTTTGGTTTTTACGAAGTGGCTTGTGTCTTCTGACTTAGTTATTTTCTCATTTTCAACTTTTTTTCCTTCTTCCTCAGCTCAAGTCATCAAGTGTGAGACGAAGATGAGGGACAAATGCAAAGAATCCACCTGTAACAGGTACTAGACTGCATTTTACCCAGATGGTGCTCATTGGCGAACTTGTTTCAAGATACATTCAGAACAAGGAAAAGCTGATTCATGTTCCTTAGGTCCTTAGGTGTTCCCAGGTCACCAGATCACTGGGAATAAGTCCAATTAGACCAGCCTCTTTTACCATTGAGAAGCCCTTGAAGTAGTTTTCCAGTCTTAGGGCAGTCAATTAGAGAAGAGCCCTGCTTACACTGGTGGTCAGAGGAAAACATGCCCTGTTACACCCGTGGTCTGTGAGAATGCCCATTACAGTGGTGGTCAATGTAGTGCTTCCCATACTTTGGGGGACACTAGGAAGAATGCTCCTTTTACTGACAGCTAACATGATCATTGGTGTCAATGGCAACTTACCTGAAAAACAAGAAGCTCCACTGGTCCCAGGCCACTGGCTCTGCAGAGTTGCATCAGTGCTGGAATATTTGTGGACACAATCAGGCAAAGGTCAATTCACCACTCAAGGAACCCCTAGCAAGATCTGGATGAACCTTTAGGTCCCACAGAACCCTGGTTGTGAATGTCTTGATTAGACAATTGAGTGGCTTGGTGCTGTGAAGCTGTGTCTGGACAGGGAATCAGAAGTCCTGAGCAATAGTGACCACTGTAAGCATTTTAAGACTTCATTGTCAATTTTGATTTTCTGGCCTTGATTTTGATTTCATTTTTTACTTTTACTGCAATAGAATTTAAGGAATGTTAAATTGGCCTGTCAACCAATGTAATTATATGTAATTTTAGCATGCCTTAAGCACTAGTTAGCACTTATTTAGCCCTATTCAGCTTGATGAATCAGGGCCCACAAAGCTACCTTAACATCTACAAGGCTTCATACCTCATCACCATCATTACCAGATTGGTAAACCCAATTCAAAATGGCTGAACAATAGCTTAATTATTGTCTCAAGCCCCTTAGATTATAGTAGCACAAAGGGTGGTTGTAAAGTCAAGCTTTGACTGATAACCTGGCGGTTAGGACAACTGCTCAGCTTGTTCTTCTCCAGCTGGAGTAAAAATCCATAACGCCAAACAGACTCCTCGGCGACCAATCAGAAAATAATTTTTGTAGTGCCGATTTGAGGACAGAAACAAACATCTGGTCGTTATGGACATAACGCTGTTCTACTCCATCGTATATATTTAAAAGATGAGGGCACATGTGTTAAACATAAACATTAAGATGTTTTTGGCGGGTTTCCTAAGAGCGCTGACTCGGCGAGGACAAAAATGCAATTTTTTACGCCAGCTTTCAGCTCTTTCGTTGTTGTTAAGAAAACTTTAAAGAGATTGTGTAGTGTTGGCTTCACCATGGAGACCTGGGCAAGCAGAGCATCAGAATAGAGAATGTCAGTCATGAAGGACGGCCGGTGGCTGAGTCATGGGTAGCGGGGGGGAACGGCGTGCATAAAGCGAAGATTGTTTAAGGAGTCGTTTTATAGCTTCTCAAGGTCTCAGTGCAGAGATGGCAAAATAAACTCCATGTACTTGTAATGCTTCATGCCAAACTGCACACAGCGCAATGATTTCCGAAAAAAATGTATTTGAAATTAAGGGGGGCGCCATCTTTAAAGGACAACTCTACTGATTGAGACTAACTCATGCTGTTGACCTCCTTCTGAAAATGCTAATCCCTGGTTTTCCTGAAGGAACAGCTTCAGTAAAGGTAAAGTTGTCCTTTAAAGGGAATCAGCTTTCCAAATAAGGAAAAGATCATTTGTGATTTTAGGATCTTGCTAACCCTGCAAGTCCATATGGAATCTAACATCAAAAGTATCTATGATTACTGAATTGCCAATTTTGCAAACAAATTTCGATTTTTTTTTTTAAATGAAAACCTATTATATGATCACAAGCGACATCTTTGTATTCACCAGATTACAAACTGTATGCCATATTGAATAAATCACTGTGTATTCCTCCCGCAGGTATCTCTGCCCACCAGGTTGTGCAAATAAGAAGGCAAAAGTTTTTGGAACGCTTTTCTATGACAGCGTAAGTAGTTCATACAAACTGCAAGGCTTATTTCAGGTGTTTCCAAAACCAACTTTTTTTTCTAGTTTTGTATAGAATGGGGGAAAATAGCCCCTGTCAGGTGTTTATTACTGTTTGTGACCCTGATGGGGAGATTTACCCGGTTTGCCCTGATAATCATTGTATGCAAGACAAAAAGTGATATAAAATACCACATTTTACAGCTGTCTGCAGAACAGAAAATTAAGGGAAATACTCCAAAATGGAAAACTCTTACTTTGGGGGAAATTTCCTCACACTTCCTGCCATGTCTCCAGTATTGAAAGTAAAGAGAAATCTCCCCAATAGAGCAAACTATAAAGTTCCAGACCAAAAAGAATATAAAAAAAATGTAATCAATCTTTAGATGATTGAAGACCCCAACAAATGTATTTCATTGGTCTGTTGCTGTATTGGGCCCAGGTCCCATCAGCTAAACAGGGGGGCCAGGGCAGCTTAATTGTTAAGTTCTTCTTTAATGAATAAATGGAATTTACTAGACCACACCCTCACTCTTATTTGGTTAACAGGGCTTAAAGTACATTTCCCTGGGCCCCATCAGATTATCAGAGGGGCCCAGGAGGTGGGAGCAGAGGAGGGACTTTTTTTATCACTTTTGGGGTGTAGGTGGATAAAATCAATGCTGCTTTTCCACTGGACCCTGGGGGGAGGGGTGTTGGGGGGGTAGGTGGGACATAGGCATGGTTTGGGTGGCCGTCAGGAGGGCAGTATGGGGCCCCATGACTTCTAACAGCGGCCCTGCTTACAGGTAAGCCTATAATAAGACTTACCTGTAGCTACAGTAAATATGCGATGTATACGAACACATTATGACATTAATTTGCAGGGAGAAGATTTCTTTTTTTTGTGTGTGGATTACAAAGTGTCCCAAAGATAAATTTAGCAACATACATGTACTTTGAGTCCTTTTAAGTATGTATTTATTTTCCAAGCCCTGATGAAGGGGGATCGTTTGGACCACCAAAAAGCGTTGCCTGTATTCAATCCTTTGATGAATGGCTAAAAAAATTTTTTGGACTCTTTGGACCTGCCACTGTTTATGCAGCTTCTTATTTGGAGAAATAAACCTCACCAGGGCCCTTGTGTCTTACAAAATTGAATGGAAATGAGTTTGTCAATTCTGTATCAGTAATTACTATTATTCCAAGTTTTGCCAATATTTCTTTGGGGGCAAAAAAACAAACAAAAAAAACTGGCCGACGTTTTAACCTTTCCTTATTCTATACCAAATTTTTTGTTAGGAAGTTAAGTGATGGCCACAGTAACGATGTCTTAGTTCTGATTAGTTCTGCTGCATTATGCTAAATTTTGACTTTACCAACTGAAGACAGTTAACAAATCCAATGTTTCCGCAGATATCCAGCCTCTGCCGGGCAGCAATTCACTACGGGGTCATTGATAATAATGGCGGTCTGGTGGACATTACACGGAAGGGCCGTCTGCAGTTTTTCGTTAAGTCCGTGAGGAATGGTGTGGAATCTTTAAGGTAACATTACCGCTTGGTCTTGGGTAGTAGTAAACAATTCTCAGTGTTTGTTCTCCAATTCGTCTTCTGCACTGATTACTTATTTTGCACTGATTACTTATTTTGCTTTCCTCCCGCAGTAAATTTAAACCAGCAAATTCCTTCATGGTCTCCAAAGTTACTGGTAAGTGTTCCGGGAAAACGGTGTACTTAAAGTACATTTTTACAAGTTGGAAATAACTAAAAATCAAAAAGAGCAATAAATCACTTTACAAAAATACCACAAAGAGACACAGTGATTGAAATCTGCAACATTGTTTAAAACAAGGCTGGTCACACATGTTGCCATCACGCCAATCTCTGTCAATCTCCTCTATATTTACCCAAAACTATGTAGCACCAGAAGCTGACTAAATGGCCCATTCAATATACAGTATATCCAATCAGGAATGCTCCTCTAAAACTCTAAAATACAACCTAAATTGTAACATTTCTAGCCAGATTATGTTGCCTGTATTTGGGTGATTTGCTACAGAAGAAAAGCCACTATGACTAGAGCAGGGGTCTCCAAACTTTCTAAACAAAGGGCCAGTTTACTGTCCTACAGAATTAAGGCTGGGCCAGACTGTGGCCATTAGGGATACAAAAGATCCCGACATCAGTGGGAATAAACAATACCCCATCTTTGGTATCAGTGGGAGGAATAGCGCCCCATCATTGGTGTCATTGGGCGGAATTGTGCCCCATCATTATTGTCACTGGGCCACATTTGTTGGTGTCATTGGGAGGAAATGTGCCCCATTTTGGTGTCAGTGGGAGGAATTCTACCCCTTTATTGGTATCAATAAGGGGAATTATGTCCCATTGTTGGTATCAGTGGATGAATATAGTGCCCCAAGGGCTGGATAAAAGCAAGCATCGGGACCCCCCCCCCCCCCGGGCCACTGTTTGGAGACCACTGGACTAGAGGAAGAAATACTTTGAACATTTTGGAAAATAAGGAACTGACACTCACCCTCTATTTCAGCCATTCTCAAACAGAATTCCTCCAGAGATTGCTATGGGTTCATTGAGCTGTGGCTAATTAACCTCCCATTTGATGGTGTCTGCACGTAAACATGCATGTAAACGAGCCCTAAGGTTTGCATTCTGGCCGCCACTGTAAGGGAGGCATTCCTCCCACTAGCCACCAATGTAAGGGGCATTTTTCCCACTGACTCCCAATTTATTTAGTTCTCCAAGGACTGGAAAATACTACAAGGGTTCCCCTTGGGTAAAAAGGTTAAAGCTGGCCATTGTTGATTTGAACCTTGGCCGGTTCAGCAAGGGATTCCCAGATTAACACTGACTGTGTCAATGGTGGAATCGAGCAATTATCTTTCCTGCAACCCTGCAAGAAAGAAATTCGCACCATCCCTGGTCAACTTTAGCTGTCTTAGAGCCTTTTCTTATGCCCGTACACACGATCGGACTTTCCGACAACAAAAACGTGGATTTTTGTTCGAAGAATGTTGGCTCCAACTTGTCTTACATACACACGGTCACACAAATGTTGGCCAACAATTACGAACGTAGTGACATACAAGACGTATGTGGTGTCTCCATTACGAACGCTAGTTTTAAGGCTCATACTTGATTCCAAGCATGCGTGGACTTTTGTCCGACGGACTTGTGTACACACGATCGGAAAGTCTGACAACAAACATTTGTTGGCGGAAAATTTGAGAACCTGCTAGCCAACATTTATTGGTTGAAAGTCCGACAACAAATGTTCGATGGAGCATACACATGGTCGGATTTTCCGCCAACAAGCTCACATCCAACATTTGTTGTCGGAAAATCCGATCGTGTGTACGCGGCATTGCTTTATGGCACCATTGGTAGATTTGACTGTTTTCACCTGGGACAGCAGATAAGAATCTTAAGATAATGAATTCTTGGAGACTGATAATGAATGTCTATATATGACGTGTGCGTGTTTTGTCTTCATTCCTAGCACAGACAATTGACTGCTACTCAACTGTGGCTGAGATCTGCCCCTTCGAAAAGCCAGCTAAACACTGTCCAAGGTAGGCATATTATGGTTGTTTCTTCAGTCTGATATCATAAAAGATTTTCGATCTAAATGGTACATTAGCCAGTTAAATATGAAGGTGGAACAGAACTAAAGAATAACTAATGCTGGCCATACAATATACGAAAAATTTTCAAAAAACAACATTCGGCCGTGAGTGCAAACGATAATGCCATCATGTAATGACCGATAAATCGTTCAGTGGACATAAATGAATGCATTTTTTGTTAGTTTTTTTACATATACCTAGTGCAGACAGTTCAGACGGGAAACACATTAACCTTTCAATTTATCGTTTGTTTGGCAGAAAATCTCAAAACTTGTCCTTCGTTTTTTCGTCTCAAAAACATCCCAAAAAATATTGATTTTGTGCCCATTAACTGGCCTAAAAACGTACGAATTGTCTAAATGATCGAATTTCAGCCGATTTTTCGTATAGTTTATGGCCAGCATAAGTTAGGCTATAAATCAGTGATGGGGGGGGGGGGGTGTGGTAGCTGGGCTCAAGGACCTGTCGTTAAAAGAAAAGTTGAACATTTTTGACATTTGGCATTGGCATATTTGGGTACAGCAATGCTGGAGCTAAATGTTTAGTCGTGTGAATGTCTGGCATCACAAAATTTAATGTGTGAATACTGATCTCCTGTACATATTATGCCAATTATACCATCACTGACATTTTCCGAGCACATATATCTCAAATGGAAAAAAACGAATAAAGTACTTTTTCATAATGCAACCTAACCCCTATACCTCAACTTACCTCCTAACCCTAAACCTCAACCAGTTTGTTAACTCTGACCCTAAAGTTCAACCTAACTCCTATCAGTAAGCCTTAACTTACCCCAGCCCTAACCTTAACTTCAATCTAGCCCCTAGCCCTAACACTTAACCCCAACCTAATCCCTAACTCTAACCCTAAACCTCAGTTAGGTTGAGGTACCCTGACACTTAAGCCTAACATTAAACCTCAATGTAACGCTTGAACCTAAAGCTAAGTGTCACCCTAATTTTGTTTTCCAACCAAAATTTTAACCTAACCCACAGCCCTAAACCTCAACATAACTCCCAACACAAACGCAAACCTAAAACTGACTCTTTAAACCTTACTCCTAATGCTAGCCCCAACTAATAACACTAATGCCGCATACACACGGTCGGACTTTTCGGCTACAAAAGTTTGACAGCCCTTCTGACAGACTTGACGTACACCGGACTAAAATAAGGAAGTTGATAGCCAGTAGCCAATAGCTGCCCTAGCGTGGGTTTTTGTCCGTCGGACTAGCATACAGACGAGCGGATTTCTGGGTCCGGCGGAGTTACGACGTAAAGATTTGAAGCATGTTCCAAATCTAAAGTCCGTCAGATTTGTGGCTGGAAAAGTCCATTGAAAGTCCAGGGAAGCCCACAGACCAGATTGTCAGCCGGCTTTGGTCCGTCGGCGTCCGTCGGACTTTTGTAGACGAAAAGTCGGACCGTGTGTACGCGGCATAACACTTAGAATATTAATGCACTGATTCCTCAAATGACCTTCATTCCCCATTCTGTTGTAATAATAAGATGATAATAGTGAGCTGATAATGTGGCCCAAGGTGAGTTGGACATCGCTTTTCTGTACCATGAGTACTGCGCACTTGTGGTGTTTTATTTTTGACCTTTGTGAAGACTCATAATTATGAAGGCCTTCAAGAAGATGGGGAAGCAGCACCCAGCCTGATATAGGAAGCAGCATGACTATACCGTTTATTGTCTGGTGAGATTGGTGGCTTCAAAGTCCACCATAATCCTTCCTTTGACAATATCACTGCAACAAAAACAATAACATCACACTGATATTAGCCCCAGTAATTTCAAAGAAATATAGGGTTCTAAAATTGACAGTATGCCAACTACTACTGCTAAAATTAAATTACAAGAACCCTGGCATATGTACTGAAATGATCCATCTAGCATTGAGTTTGAGGTCCCCTTATTACGACTGTGTCATTTGGTAGAGTTGAAATATGGAGCCTCTAAAAGATACGAGAAACTATCCAACCCAACAACTCTACAATAGTTTTGGATGGAATTAACCTTCAACCGTTCTCAGCCATCATCTTACAGAGCATCAGAGAATGAAGGACTTGGCACCCGATACTCCTGATGTAATGGCACATAAAGAACATTAATAAATCTTCAAGTTTTTTGAGCCAGAATATATATTGGAAAATAGTTTTTTTTCATGCCATTCTGGCACAAGTGGGAACTTGCAGTAACCTGCCTTATTGTCTTCCAGATTTTACTGCCCAAGTCACTGTAAGGACGAGCCTTCCCATTGGGCACCAGTCATTGGCTCCAACATTTATGCAGATGTAAGTGGGATTTGTTTTACTGCTCTTTACTTTTATGGGGTAGCTGTGTGTATGTTGAAAGTTATTATAAAGGGCTGGTGCCAACTTCACACTGGGACAGTTTCCTCATTTTATATCCAGGATGAGTATGGCCAAAAATGAAGAATTGTTAGCTATTACTTAAAGAAGATTTGCTTCAGGTCATTATTATGTTGGCTGTATACCTATATTACCTTCTGTTTTTTTCTGTCCTGCCAGTTCTGTTTTTTGTTAGTCTGCCCTCTGTGTTAGATTTCTCCTTTACCCTGATTCTTGAGACTTCTTTTTTATGAGATACAGTTTTTTGTTTTTTATCTGGGACTCTCAGGTCTGACCACTGAACACTTCAGGGGCCCATCTAGCTCTCTTAGCTGGATGGAATTCATGACAGTCATTTCTGTTTTTGTCTATTATTTAAGCAACCAGTTAAGGGACCTCCAGACTGATCTGAAAATTCACCTGGTATGCAGGGAAATTACTATAAATAAAGCAATATTGGTATTTTTATGCAGGACTCTTTAATGCAAATTAGCAACTCCCTCTGTAATGGAAATTTCACCTTTGTGGGAGGGGCAGAGACACAAACTACTGCAGGGATAGCTCACCATTGTGGGAGGGGCAGAGACACAAACTACTGGGCAGAAATCTCACAATTGTGGGAGGGGCAGAGACACAAACTACTGCAGGGAAATCTCACGATTGTGGGAGGGGCAGAGACACAAACTACTGCAGGGAAATCTCATCATTGTGGGAGGGGCAGAGACACAAACTACTGCAGGGATATCTCACCATTGTGGGAGGGGCAGAGACACAAACTACTGCAGGGATATCTCACCATTGTGGGAGGGGCAGAGACACAAACTACTGCAGGGAAATCTCACAATTGTGGGAGGGGCAGAGACACAAACTACTGCAGGGAAATCTCACGATTGTGGGAGGGGCAGAGACACAAACTACTGCAGGGAAATCTCATCATTGTGGGAGGGGCAGAGACAAAAATTACTGCAGGGATATCTCACCATTGTGGGAGGGGCAGAGACACAAACTACTGCAGGGAAATCTCACTATTGTAGGAGGGGTAGAGGCACAAACTACTGCAGGTAATCTCTATTCAGATCCAGCCGAAAACAGCAGGATCTGGTAACTTTCAGGTCATCCAATCATAGGATGACGGTAGATTGAATGGTCAAGGATTTGGCTGTATAGTTCTTATTCCTCCTTGGTCTTCTTGCCTTCCTCCCCATTTCTTGGTGTCCTAGAAGAAAAACAAGAAGGAATTTAGACTTGGCTCCATCCCATTGTGTTCAGACCATTGATGTGTCCATCTTCACTACCGGTATCTCCATTGAATTACGTAATAAGCTTACAGCATGTCAATATGATGAGCTACCAAATATTTAGATTGGTGAAGAGTAGGGAGCAAGGTATACAGACCAGCGAGAACAAATGCTCCTTTATATATGTTGTTAGGTGTGGAAGTTATCGCTGCAGGTGGTCAAAGATTGCTGCGAGATTGGCTGATGTCTAGCAGAAAACAACATGTGAACTCGGCTAAAAAACAAGTGACTTCTAAGAAAGAAGCATATCGGAGTTTTGTAAGCAGTATATAAATACTGGCAGCTGTTCTCAGTTACCCCCCCTCCTCCCCATGTCGCTGAATCGCACACATGGTCTGCATTGTCCACATGTGCTTTGGCTTTGAGCACATGACAGTCCCATTAAAGGATGGAGCAACTCTTAGGAAATCTTTGATAGGATTCTGACCTTGTTAAACCTTGCTGGGCGAGGCACTTTGTTTACCAGTTAAATAGGAACTTTACCCACCTGGGGTTCATTTTGATCTTTAAGGAACATTAAACCTTAATTTTTTTAAAATTAAATTAACAATATTGGTATACCTATCTGCTCTGTGCAATGGTTTTGCACAGAGCAGCCCCGATCCTCCTTTTCTAGGGTCCTCCGCTGGCTCTTCAGGCCCCTCCTCTTCAGTGAGTGCCCCCATGGAAAGATCATTTCCACCCACGTGGGCTCGCTCCTGTTATGGCACAGACTGGGCAACTAGGCCCCAACCCCCCACTCCCTCGTCACAGCATTTGATTGACAGCAGGGGGAGCTAATGGATTCTGTTGCTATAAATCGGTCCAATAGACAGTGGCTGGAGTCGCTGCGCTTGTGCACATTACTGGATGGGATCGGGCTTAGGTAAGAATAAGGGGGGACTGTTGTGGGGGATCCTGCAGCAGAGAAGGTTTTTTACCTTAATGCATAGAATGCATTAAGGTAAAAAACCTTGAGACTTCAGAACCACTTTATATTCTTTATAGAATGCATTAAGGTGAAAACACTTCTGTGCTGCAGCTCCCCCCCCCCCCCCCCCCCTTTTGCTTACCTGAGCCTGATTCAATCCAGCAATGTGCACGAGCGCTTCATGCTGTTTCTCTCCTCATTGGACAGATTGATAGCAGCGGGAGCCATTGGCTCCCGCTGCTGTCAATCAAATCCAGTGATACGGGAGCAGGGGACAGGGCGGAGTCCTGCTGTCTGTGTCAATGGACGCAGCAGCGCAACTGGGGAACGAGCCCACACGGGTGCCCCCAGGGAAAGCGGCTTTCCGTGGGGGCACCCGATGAAGAGGAGGGGCCTGGAGCACCAGCGGGGCACCCCAGAAGAAGAGGATCATGGCTGCTCTGTGCAAAATGAGTAAGTATAGGCATGTTTGTTATTTTTATTAAAGAAAAAACAAGGGTTTAGAATCCCCTTTTAACCCCTCTTACGTTGTCTGGGTCAGGCTGAAATAGCATACTCCCCTTCCCAGCTAATTCAGCACAAGCCTGCTGTGATCGACCAAAATTCACTAAACGCCAGGTCCCGTACCGCCATTTTCTTTGCTGATGTCATCAGAAGGCCGGGTGTCTCTGCATGTCTGTGCATGCGCAGTGTGTTCTACATAGCACAAAAGCCTCCTTGGATGTATCCTGGAAGGCTTTAAGTGTGTATGTGTGTGTGTGGGGGGAGGGGGTCACATCATTCTGGCCTAGATGAGAAAGGTGGAAGAGCAGAAAGTGTGCTACAGGCAGTATCACAAAGGGGTATTTTTATAAAACATTTGCACCACTATTCCTCGTGTGAAACTGCATATACATTTGTTCTGTGTAAATGAGGACATAATCAAATGCTTTTAGGCTATTTATCTCATCAGATCAAATGCAGAAAAATACCACATTTGGCCTCTAGATGGAGTTGACGATCACAGGAAAAAATACTTATTTACTATGATCATCAGCGCTATCTAGTGGCCGTAATGCAGTTCCCGATTCACTCTATTCTGTAAGAATATGATAATTATAATATAATCATTACTGATAATTTGAAGTTACAAGATTTTCATAGTAATCATTACTGATAGGGAACTGATAGGGAAGTGGCTTGCAGTGGTCCTGTGAGCCTGTGCCCTTCATTTAATCTTAGTACATTAAAAACAGGTTTTATTAATTGAATGGAATCTTTCTCATCCAAAAAAGAAATCTGCCCAGGTCACTTTTTTCCATGACCCCCCCCAGTAGGCATCGCTTGTGAACCTCGAAAAAAAGTCACTCTGCATTCCTTCCCAGCACTTGGCGTTCCGCAGACACAGTCATCAGACTTAAAATACGATTCTTACATTCAGTCTACCTAATACAGCTGGCATTGCTGGCTCTGCCCATGTATGGGTACAAAGTGCCCTGCCAGCTTACAGGGCAAAGCCTGCCAAGAGATACGCAGGGAGTAAATAGATGGTAAAAATCTGTGCACAAATGGGCCTTGGGTTGCATTGGCCATAGAGAGTTTTAAGGAGCTCTTTAACATTGATGCGTTTAAAAACGCAGTATTCATTTTGCGTTTTTGGTGTGTTTCCTATAGAAATCAATGGGAAGTGCATTTTGATGGGTTTATGAAACAGGGCACCAAAAATGCAGCTTGCAGGACTTTTCGAAATGCACTGCACCCGCAGAGCACTGATGTAAAGAGTTCTATAGGATGTAATGGGAACTATTTGATTGGGTTTGTGGTGCGCTTTACAGCGCATCAGTGTGAAAAGAGCTTTACATTTTTACTTGGGTAGTTGAAATATCTACCACTCATGTGCTGAATCTGAGAGAGGGAGCTTCATCCTACTTGGACCCTGGGCACCATGTAAACAGCAGCTTCAAGCAGAGATGTTGCTGAAATCCTAATAGACCTGGTGCTGCATATACTGGTGACGGGTGGGGGTGGTCAGAAAAAGTGTGGCGTGAGTTTACAGAAAAATTGTGACTGAGCATCTGAGTCTACACACAGTGGCCTGATGGGCTACTTGCCATGTGGAGAGTCCGCTGTGTTAGAGAGATTGCGGTGTGAACATTCTTCTCTAAGTAGATAGACCATAGGTGTGTGCAGGGGGTGTACCGGATGTGCCTGGGCACACCCTAATCACCCTGTGCACCAGGGCCAGTGATAAGGCAGTACAGCCTGCCCTCCTGTACCGGGCCTATGTCCTATTAATTTAAAGGGGAGGCCCCGGCACCTGCCGAGCAGGAGGACCGGGTGTACTGCGTTATCATAGATACCGATCCTCTTGTTTCCCCCCCCCCCCCTGGCAACGCTGCCAGCTTCTCCTCCTTTCCGTCCCCCCCGGCTGTGCTGCAGCGGGATCAGTTCTAGCATCTGCGCCCCCATCCTGTCCTCAGTCCCTTTCTCAGTCTTAAACGTAAGACATCAGGGGTCCGTTTAGAACCCTGGTGTTTCACCAAAGCCCCCTAAAAGGGCAGTTAAATATGTAAAAACTCAATAAATAAAAATCTAAATAAAAAAATAAAAAAATTATTTAAAAAAATTATAGACTTGTTCACATGTGCTTTGCCATGGCTGCGAAGCATAGCATCACGGCCTTAAAGCGTACACCCCTAGCCACTACCTCTGTTGCTGTGTTTGAACCTTGGGGTGGACACCCTGATGCAATAGGCTGCACACACCTATGAGATAGACTGTCTTGTTGGAGTGACTACTATGGTATGTGGTCAGGACTGCTCATCGTTCCGTGGGCGAGGTTTAGTCTCTGGGCTCACTTATTTTTAAATGTTTTTTTGATGGTATCTTATAGTTATAATGAAGTTTGGTTGATGTTCCTTATTTTCCAGACCTCCAGCATCTGCAGGACAGCGGTCCATGCCGGAGTCATAAAGGACGAGGGTGGCGGGTACGTGGATGTCATGCCAGTGGACAAGAAGAACCATTATTTCGGCACCAATAAAAACGGGATTCATTCAGAAAGGTAGAGTCTGATTAACCCCTGATAATGTCTTTTTATGGGAATGGGAGGAGGGGGGTTGTTAGTTGCTGAATGTTAAAGGGGACCTTTAGGGCAATAACATAACAGAAGAAAGGACTTCTATCACTTAGCTTTTTTTGGGTCCCCTCTAAAATTCATATCAAACCTATATCCAAGCATGCAGTCTGGCTAACCAGAAAAGAGGGGGGGGGGGGGTTGTATAAGCATATGCTGTTCCCTCTCCACAGCCATACCCAACCACATGCCCCCTATGGATCCCCCTGGCAAAGCACCTTGTCTACATGTTGATGAGGACAAGGGCCTCTTCCCCACAACCCTGGTCTGGTGGTTGTGGTGGTCTGCAGGTGGGGGAGGGCTTATCGGAATCTGGAAGCTGATTCTATACCGTAGCCCGCTTCTATATACTACCTCTTAATAATTATTCACAAAAAAAGTTAAAAAATAGACAGACACTTTTAGCCCCAGTAGTTTTTTTATTTTAATGTAACTTATCCAGGAGTACATCCTACAGGTGTGCCACTTTAACCCCTAGGCGCCGACCGCACGAAAATATGCGGCCTCTCGGCGGCTGGGCCTTGGCGCAGAGGGGCCGCATATTTGCGTGCATTAGCGTGCTCCCGGCCCAGAGACCGGAGGCTTACAAACAGCTTCTGATTGCATCTTACGATTGGGAGGTTTCCAATCACGTGACCGCCGTGACAGCCAATCACGGCGGTCACATGATCACAAGCCCCGCCTCCCGGACAGGGGGCCAGCGCCATAGGGTTAAAGTGGTTGTAAAACCTTAAGGTTTTTTTTTACCTTAATGCATTATCCTTATATTTACCTGAGCCCCATCGCGATCCAGTGATGTACATGAGAGCATTGGCTCTCCTAGCTCTGTCCTACCTCACAGAGCAGATCGATAGCAGCGAAAGTCATTGGCTCCTGCTGCTGTCAGTCAAACTCTGTGATGAGGGAGCAGGGGGTGTGGCCACGCTGCTCTGTCTGTGTCTATGTACGCAGGCAGCTGGGCTTGGGGCCGAGCCCGCATGAGTGTCCGCATAAGAAGTGGTTTCCTATGGGGGGCAGTGGATGAAGAGGAGTGGCGGCGGGGGACCTGGGAAGAGGAGGATTGGGGCTACTCTGTGCAAAACCATTACACAGAGAAGGTAAGAACATCTTGTTTGTTATTTTAGTATAAAAAACCCGAAGCTTTACAAACACCTTAAGGCGGTCGATTGCGGTCTACCTGTCAACTGTGGGAAGGTGACAGGTAGACCGCGAACATGTCCCTGCGCTGCCGCCCCCCCGCCTTTTAGGCTCTAATTCACAACATGCAGTCAGTTTCCAATGCAGAAACTGACCTGAACTGGAGCCATTGGAATACATGGAAAACACAGTACATGCATTTTGTGCAGAAAAAAAAAAGTGCACGGAACTGCATCTGGTGTGAACTGGCCCTATTTTTTTAGTGCCCCACATTGAAGAGATTTCCCATTACTTCCTGTCCTAACAGGAAGTGAGGGTACTCTCCCTGGTGGGTTCACTGATGGCACTAAAAAGATGACAGAGGCACTAAACCTTTTCAGCTCCAAATAAAAGGTTCTGTCTGGAGTTGAACAATGAACCATGGAAGTCCATGTCCCATGCTATACTATGATGGACAGCCCCGCTGCCCAATAGCAATATGCAAGAGGGGCGGGACCAAGCATTTCTGAAGTCGCTATTTGCATATTAGATTTCCTTATGCCGCGTACACCCGAGGAGAATTTCCGACAGAAAGAGTCCGATGGGAGCTTTTCATCTTATATTCCGACCGTGTGTAGGCCCCATCGGTCTTTTTCTGTCGAAAATTCAGACGGACTTAGATAGAGAACATGTTCTATATGTTTCCAACGGAACAAATTGCTATCGGAAAAAACGCTCGTCTGTATGCTGTCCTGACGCACCAAAAAACGACGCATGCTCTGAAGCAAGTACGAGACGGAAGCTATTGGCTACTGGCTATTGAACTTCCGTTCTCTAGTCCCGTCATACGTGTTGTACGTCACCGCGTTCTGGACGGTCGGAATTTGGTGTGACCGTGTGTATGCAAGACAGCTTGAGTGGAATTCCGTCGGAACTCCATCGTAAAAACCTCCAGTTTATTCCAACGGGAAAACCGGTTGTGTGTACAGGGCATTAGGCTTTGCGGCTCTTGAGAAGCTGAACAGGGTATGAGGTTACCTTTAATATTGAAATGACTGTACCGAGGCTTTGGGTGCTGAGCGCACAACGCGTTCTAATAATAACAATTCGTTCCTTTGAATTTCAGCATCAGGAATCGGAAAGAGGGCAAAGCTTTCCGTATCTTCGCCGTGAAACAGTAACCCGAAAGCCGTGGAATGTCTACATGAACTTTGAGAAGACCAAAAACACCTTCCTCTGTCTGCTCTGCAGAATTGGGTCAAACCACCATCTCCTCCTCCGCCTCTGAACACCAACCCCGGAAAAAAAAAAAAAATAACGCCGCATTCCACACCGGAAAAACCAGCACACGCCACCGCAGCGCCTGCAACCAGCCAGGCCGGGAGAAATTCTCAGAATTCCAAGACGCTAGGCAGCGGACGTCAGTTCTTGATACCATGCCAAAGAACCGACACTGTCCACGGGGGCCAAAAGAAAGAAATGTGCCGGGCAAACTTGGCTTTCTATGTCTTAACTGCGTTTTGGCAATATCGTATTGCTTCAACGGACGCCGGGTCCCAGATTTCGCCTCCACAAACGGAAAGCATTTGGGGGAAGTGCTGTGTGTTTTTTTTTTTTTGTTTTCTAAAGGTTTGTTTTGTGGTGCTTCTCAGTACTGTACATAATTGCCTTTTAAGTTTTGTACTTTTTTGTATTATTTGTATTAATATTATTATTTTTATTATAATTATTAAGATTAATGTTTTTTTAAACAGCAGTGCTGGTTTTTTTTTTTTTTTTTTGTTTTTTATATATATCGGGGTTATTATTTTCACCCCATTTTTTGTATATAGTCTTGAATATGTAACATTAGCAAATGGATGGTGTCTTTATTTACAAAAACATTGTGGTCAGGATTTTACCCCTTGTGCCCCATTTTTATTTCATGGCAAGCATGATCCGGTCCCTGACATTACTCGCTAGTGATGTAATGCGTGTACATAGTAGCAGTTCTGAGCAGTACATAAAGTCCCTTTTTTCTTTCACACACCTGTAAATAGTTACCACAGTATTTTGGTTGATCATTAATTAAAGTATATCTATAGCCAAAGCTATTTTTGGAAAAGAGTAAAGCAATTTTTTTTGCCTGTGTCCCATTGGGGAGATTTGCCTTCACTTCCTGTCCTGGAGGCACAACAGGAAGTAAGAGAAAATCTCTCTAGGGGGCATCCCCTCTAGGGCAGCTGTCCCCAATGGGAAGATTTCTGCTTACCTTCCTTTTCTGGCAACAATGTTTGGGTTTTCATCATTCTCTGACAACGGCCACCCGGACTAATTGCCTACTTGCCAACATTATGGGGCACTGGGGGGTTTTGCCCACTTTATAGGTTGGTTATGGACAGATGCCACCTCTAGCTATACAGGGAATGCCCATCTCGGCCACTTCATGGATTGGCCCTGCCCACACTCTAAATATGCAGGGACCACACACATGCACCCCCGATCCATGCCATTTACACTTTTTAAACTACTGCACATGTGCAGTAATTCAAATAAGGATGATCCTGTGATCCCAGGAAAGGCACAGCATAGGTGGGACTGAGGATCTAGATGTGGGTCTATCCCGCCACATCCGGGACAATTGGAATCCATGTATTTGAGAGGGTGAATCTCTCAATAAGGGACACAGCAGAAAAAAGCTCATAGAGGCTCCAACTCTTTCCCACTCCATCCAAAACTAAAAAAAAAAAAGTGTTGGCTGTAGATCCACTTTAAAAGAAAACACACACACAGACATAGGTAGGACAGAGGATTTAGATGTAGGACTATCCTGCCAAATCCGGGACAATCGGCATCCATGTCATTGAAAGGGTGAATCTCTCAAGTAGGGACACAGCAGAAAAAAAAAAATCTCATAGACGTTTCAACCCTTTCCCATTCCATCTAAAACAAAAAAAGCGTTGGCTATAGATCCACTTTAAAAGAAAACACACACACAAATCTTCAAAGCAGCGAGTCTGCAAGATATACACAAAAGTTACCTAGAGCGTTGAATACATGTCTACAATTGCATTTCAATCTGTTAAAGGGTCAGTCCACCCAAAACTGATCTTTCACTGATTAGTAACTCTATGACAAAATGCAGAACCTAACTAAGGTGGGAGATCCTGTTACCGTTTTTGTTACTTGATATTTTTTGTTACAGGTATTATGAGCTAATGGGTGTTTCGCCATGTCAACAACCAAAATATTGGGTGGACTGGCCTTTTAAGAATCCCGTGGCTATAATGAAGTCTGTTCCAGGCTTGTTGGCCATCATCAGTGCAGTGTATGGAAATGCTGGGTATTTCCTTTTAGCTTTTTGGTGCTGAACAAATTGGCAGGGTAGCGAAGGAATAGCAAGCATGTCCTGTAGACGGGGAGGAAGGAACTAAAAAAAAACCTGTTGCTTTGACCTGATGTTAACTAGTAATCCAAATGGTGGGAAGGAGGCGGGGCAGTGGCACCAGACCAAAGTGCAGTTTCTGAAAAGTGTTGGCTCTCTCCCTTTGTAATGCAGGGAAGGCGAGGAGAGTCTGTGCATTAATGATCTTTTGGCACATAAACAATTTCCTGTATACATGTTCGGCTTTGTATTTAGCAGTTTCGCTGGAGATGGATGCCTTTAGCTCTTCCTAATCTGCTGCTTGTTAATTTTCATTCATTAACCAGTACATATCCCAAAGGTCTGCGCCCATGCTTGAGCTGATTATAGCCATATTAGTGCACTTGCAACAAAAACAATAGGGTACTGTCCATGATATTGTTTTTTTTGCCACTAACATCCAAATTTTAGGGACAAGCTTTCCGGGGTGTACCCCCTTCTTCAAGGTCTAAGTAGTAAGTATATTTCAAAAGTAAGTACTGCTTGGACCTTGAGGAAGAGGGTACACCCTGAAAGCTTGTCCTGAAAATTGGCCTGTTAAAGTGGTTGTAAACCTCAGATATGAAATATGAACAAAGCATATCCCTCTATAGTGTGCACTTGTGTCAATCCAGAGCACTGTGTCTCTCAAGTGTCACTTCTGTCTGCTGCCTCGTTGCTCTGCTATCAGAATGACACTTCTGACAAGTTTTTCTGACACCAAGAGAAAAATGGTGACAGCGGAGGGACATCCAGCTGATTGACAGCCTCAGCTCTGTTCCTGTGTGCTGTGTGAAGGGGGGTGTGTGTCTCTTCCCTCCAATCAGCTCTCAGAGCTCTCCTCACTGATGTAACTTCAGCTCCCCGCCCCCTACTTCAGCTCCCCGCCTTTAAATGGATGTAGAGGAGAAAAGACTACAGATAAACCGGTACAACTTATGTAGGAGGATTTGTTTCATCTCTCTATTTCACCTGAGGCAAGTCACTTCACTGGGTATATGTAATGCCCTGTACACACGACCGGTTTTGCCGTCGGAATAAACTCTGAAGGTTTTTCCGACGGAATTCTGCTCAAGCTGTCTTGCATACACATGGTCACACCAAATTCTGACCGTCCAGAACGCGGTGACGTACAACACGTACAACGGGACTAGAAAACGGAAGTTCAATAGCCAGTAGCCAATAGCTTTCGTCTCGTACTTGCTTCAGAGCATGTGTCATTTTTTGTGTGCGTCGGAACAGCATACAGACGAGCGGTTTTCCCGACAGGAATTGGTTGCGTCGGAAAAATATAGAACATGTTCTCTATCTACGTCCATCTGAATTTTCGAAGGTAAAAAGTCTGATGGGGCGCACACACGGTCGGAATATACGATGGAAAGCTCCCATCGGACTCTTTCTGTCGGAAATTCGCTCGTGAGTACGAGGCATAAGGCTTTGCAACCACTTTAACACAAATAAAAAAAAGTATCACTGACAGTACTCAATTGTTTTTGTTGCTGATGCTTGGAAAGATCACAGGCGAATCAGCAGACGTCATCAGCGCTCATTAGCCAATTATCACCCAGAATCCTCATTATAGGATGTTATATAGATAGGTGTTGTAGGGGTAGACGGGCTATAGTCCAAAGCAGGTTCCTTAAGGGCCCATTCACATTATCGACGAGGCAAGTTACATTCATTCTGAATGCCGCTCCAACGCAGCTTACACACCCAACATGACCTGTGTTGCAGTGTGCACCGTATTTGGTCCATTGAGTTGCAGTGTGCACCGTATTTGGTCCATTGAGTTGCAGTGTGCACCGTATTTGGTCCATTGAGTTGCAGTGTGCACCGTATTTGGTCCATTGAGTTGCAGTGTGCACCATATTTGGTCCATTGAGTTTCAGTGTGCACCATATTTGGTCCATTGAGTTGCAGTGTGCACCGTATTTGGTCCATTGAGTTGCAGGGTGCACCATATTTGGTCCATTGAGTTGCAGTGTGCACCGTATTTGGTCCATTGAGTTGCAGTGTGCACCGTATTTGGTCCATTGAGTTGCAGTGTGCACCATATTTAGTCCATTGAGTTGCAGTGTGCACCATATTTGGTCCATTGAGTTGCAGTGTGCACCATATTTGGTCCATTGAGTTGCAGTGTGCACCATATTTGATCCATTGAGTTGCAGTGTGTACCATATTTGCTCCATTGAGTTGCAGTGTGCACCATATTTGGTCCATTGAGTTGCAGTGTGCACCATATTTGGTCCATTGAGTTGCAGTGTGCACCATGTTTAGTCCATTGAGTTGCAGTGTGCACCATGTTTAGTCTATTGAGTTGCAGTGTGCACCATATTTGGTCCATTGAGTTGCAGTGTGCACCATATTTAGTCCATTGAGTTGCAGTGTGCACCATATTTGGTCCATTGAGTTGCAGTGTGCACCGTATTTGGTCCATTGAGTTTCAGTGTGCACCATATTTGGTCCATTGAGTTGCAGTGTGCACCGTATTTGGTCCATTGAGTTGCAGTGTGCACCGTATTTGGTCCATTGAGTTGCAGTGTGCTTCATATTTGGTCCATTGAGTTGCACTGTGCACCGTATTAGGTCCATTGAGTTGCAGTGTGCACCATATTTGGTCCATTGAGTTGCAGTGTGCACCAAATTTGGTCCATTGAGTTGCACTGTGCACCGTATTTGGTCCATTGAGTTGCAGTGTGCTTCATATTTGGTCCATTGAGTTGCAGTGTGCACCGTATTTGGTCCATTGAGTTGCAGTGTGCACCATATTTGGTCCATTGAGTTGCAGTGTGCACCATATTTGGTCCATTGAGTTGCAGTGTGCACCATATTTGGTCCATTGAGTTGCAGTGTGCACCATATTTGGTCCATTGAGTTGCAGTGTGCACCATATTTGGTCCATTAAGTTGCCTTGGGCAGTCCGTTCAAATGAATGTGAAGTCCTAACACAACGCAAAATGAGGTATGACATGACGCCTTTTAATGCATTAAGACACCGCAGCAAACCAGACTGGTGTAAATGGGCCCCCAAAGGGACGCTGTCACATCAGGGCATCACGATAGGCCAACTCACCAGGAAGGTATACACTAATGAATGCTGCCTTGCCCCCTCTCCATTCTAGCTGAACACTTGCTCTAATAGAGCGGTGCATCCAGTTATGGGGGAGTATGCAGCTTTCTCCATGGGACACTGCCTGGGCCTGAATGGCCAATCGCCAGGCCCATTCTATGCCACATGGTAGGGCAGTAATGTCATCTACCTGGGTAAGCTCAGACACCACATGACACTGAAGCTTACACAGGCTGGACTCCTACAGCATGGAGACAGTGATATTTTCCTGGGGGGGGGGGGGTGGACCATCAAAAAGCCGCATTGTCATCCAGCAAGATATGCTTGTTCCCCAGCAGATGGAGGCTCGTCTTTTATTGTAGGTTGGGTAACAGGATACAGGGTATTCAATAACTGCTCACCATCACTGGGCTCCATGACATAAAATGTTGGAATGTTTGTGTTTTACTTTTTTATTGGGAATCCTACCTCATGCTGGTGATCACATTGGTTATATGTTGTATATTCTCCACCTGTACATGTCTGCGCCCTTCCTGTCAATAAACGTCTTTCAGTCTCTTTGTATTTGGGTCTCTTTTGTGCTTAAAGTGGAATTCAAAGGCAAATGTCACCTGACATGTCTAAAATGCAGAAAATGTAAATGATAATTATCAATGGGAGACCTGAGCCTGGGATGATGCACACAACCATGTTGATGAATTTAACTTCACATCAGCAGCCTCCCTTAACATAAGAGTCCCCCCCCCCATCACATTGGAGTCCTCTCTTCCTGTCAGAGGTCCTCCCATCACATCAGAGGTCTTCCTTTGTGTCAGAGGTCCTCCCATCACATCAGAGGTCTTCCTTCACGTCAGAGGTCCTCCCATCACATCAGAGGTCTTCCTTCACGTCAGAGGTCCTCCCATCACATCAGAGGTCTTCCTTCACGTCAGAGGTCCTCCCATGACATCAAAGGTCTTCCTTCACGTCAGAGGTCTTCCCATTACATCAGAGGTCTTCCTTCACGTCAGAGGTCCTCCCATCACATCAGAGGTCTTCCTTCACGTCAGAGGTCCTCCCATCACATCAGAGGTCTTCCTTCACGTCAGAGGTCCTCCCATCACATCAGAGGTCTTCCTTCACGTCAGAGGTCATCCCATCACATCAGAGGTCTTCCTTCACGTCAGAGGTCCTCCCATCACATCAGAGGTCTTCCTTCGTGTCAGAGGTCCTCCCATCACAGCAGAGGTCTTCCTTCTCGTCAGAGGTCCTCCCATCACATCAGAGGTCTTCCTTCAAGTCAGAGGTCCTCCGATCACAGCAGAGGTCTTCCTTCACGTCAGAGGTCCTCCCATCACATCAGAGGTCTTACTTCACGTCAGAGGTCCTCCCATCACATCAGAGGTCTTCCTTCACGTCAGAGGTCCTCCCATCACATCAGAGGTCTTCCTTCACGTCAGAGGTCATCCCATCACATCAGAGGTCTTCCTTCACGTCAGAGGTCCTCCCATCACATCAGAGGTCTTCCTTCGTGTCAGAGGTCCTCCCATCACATCAGAGGTCTTCCTTCACGTCAGAGGTCCTCCCATCACATCAGAGGTCTTCCTTCACGTCAGAGGTCCTCCCATCACATCAGAGGTCTTCCTTCACGTCAGAGGTCCTCCCATCACATCAGAGGTCTTCCTTCACGTCAGAGGTCATCCCATCACATCAGAGGTCTTCCTTCACGTCAGAGGTCCTCCCATCACATCAGAGGTCTTCCTTCACGTCAGAGGTCATCCCATCACATCAGAGGTCTTCCTTCACGTCAGAGGTCCTCCCATCACATCAGAGGTCTTCCTTCGTGTCAGAGGTCCTCCCATCACAGCAGAGGTCTTCCTTCACGTCAGAGGTCCTCCCATCACATCAGAGGTCTTCCTTCAAGTCAGAGGTCCTCCGATCACAGCAGAGGTCTTCCTTCACGTCAGAGGTCCTCCCATCACATCAGAGGTCTTCCTTCACGTCAGAGGTCCTCCCATCACATCAGAGGTCTTCCTTCACGTCAGAGGTCCTCCCATCACATCAGAGGTCTTCCTTCACGTCAGAGGTCATCCCATCACATCAGAGGTCTTCCTTCACGTCAGAGGTCCTCCCATCACATCAGAGGTCTTCCTTCGTGTCAGAGGTCCTCCCATCACAGCAGAGGTCTTCCTTCACGTCAGAGGTCCTCCCATCACAGCAGAGGTCTTCCTTCACGTCAGAGGTCCTCCCATCACAGCAGAGGTCTTCCTTCACGTCAGAGGTCCTCCCATCACAGCAGAGGTCTTCCTTCACGTCAGAGGTCCTCCCATCACATTAGAGGCCCCCAATACGTCAAAGGTCCCTCATTACATCAGAGTCTTTCCCCCATTACTTTAGAGCCCCCTTTCACATCAGAGGTTCCCCCATCATATCAGTTGTTCCCTCATCATATCAGAGCCCTCATTCACATCAGAGGTCCTCCCATTTCATCTGAGATTCCCTTCATGTCAGAGTCCTCCTATCACATCAGAGGCCTCCATCACATCAGGAGTCCACCCTTCACATCAGAAGCCTCCCTTCACATCAAAGGTCCCCCTTCATATCAAAGATCCCCCTTCATATCACAGCCACAGCCCCCCCTCCATGTCTGAGGCCCCCATTACATCAAAGGTCCCTCATTACATCAAAAGCCCCCCTTCACATGAGGGGTTCCTATTCCCATCATAAGTCCCCCCATCACATCAGATCCCCTCTAATGTCAAAGTCCCCTTTCATGTCAGAGTCCCCAATTCACATTAGGGGCCCTCCTTCGTGTCAAAGCCCCTCATCATATTAGAGGTCCCCCATCACATCAGAGGCCCCCTGTACATGAGAACCCCTCCGATCTCATCAGAGTTCCTGCATAACAGAGTCCCTCCATCACATCAGACTAACCCCATTACCACTGAGTCCTTACATTACATCAGAGTCCCCCAATCACACAGTCCTCTCTGCACATCAGAGTCCTAGCTTTTGGCTCCAGCAGCAAGATAGAGGGTGGGATGAGGTCTGGAAGAGGCGGACTTTCGTTCTCTCCTGAATGCTGAGGGTGGCCCCGCATGTCACCTGCCCTGGATGAGCGTCATTCATTCATTGGTTGTTAAGGTTCTGGCAGTCGGCCCATAAATTGTTGGCCCTATATAATACCCGAAGTAAAGAATAGATAAATATTTTTTACAGACCAAAAGGGAGCAAATAAGAGAAAATCTTTGTTAGGCTAACCATACACTATACAATCTGATTATACGATCTCATTTAGATCTACCTTCAACTATGTAGTATAAGGGCCTGCCTGGTTAGATTATTATTATATAGTTTTGGTAAAGCTAAAGAAGATTGGACAATCAAATTGTACAGTGTATGGGCAGTTTTAAGGTTTACATATTCTTTAACTGCTTGCCGACCGCGCTATAGCTGGATGACGGCTACAGCGTGGATGACTAGTTCTGGGAGGCCGTCATATGATGGCCTCCCGTGATCGCGCCCGCTGCTGCCTGCTCTGTGATCACAGTGTCCAGAGCAATGTTTCATATTCCCATCGCACACGTTCCTGGTATAAGCTCTTAAAGGTCGGGTGCTGCAGCAACAACCAGCTGGATACTGGTTCAAGTCACAATGTAGATATTTGCCAGCACACCAAGGATCAGCACACGGTGGCGTCCAAACGGTTTAATTTATTGCGTGATCACAATACAAAAGGTGCAACGTTTCGGAGTCACGCAGGACCCCTTCGTCATCACATGCCTGACGAAGGGGTCCTGCGCGACTCCGAAACGTTGCACCTTTTGTATTGTGATCACGCAATAAATTAAACCGTTTGGACGCCACCGTGTGCTGATCCTTGGTGTGCTGGCAAATATCTACACAGTGTCCAGAGGACACTGCTGATCACAGATTGAGGTAAAGAAGTGAACCAATCAGCGGCTCTTTACCACATGATCAGCTGTGTCCAATCACAGCTGAACATGGATGTAAATAGAAGCCGGTTATCGGCACTCCTTTCCTTATGCTGGCAGCATGAGGATCGAAGAAAAGAGCCGATAATCGGCTTCTCTAAAAGGGACATGTACACTTCACAAGGGACATGTACACTGATAATCAGGGGACTGATTGTCAGTGCAGTCCAAACAGTGCCCACTAGTGCCACCTCATCAGTGTCATCTATCAGTGCCGCCTACCAGTGCCCATCAATGCCGCCTATCAGTGCCCACCAGTGCCACCTCATCAGTGTCACCTATTAGTGCTGCCTACACGTGCCCATCAATGCCGCCTATCAGTGCCACCTCATCAGTGTCACCTATTAGTGCTGCCTACACGTGCCCATCAATGCCGCCTATCAGTGCCACCTCATCAGTGTCACCTATTAGTGCCGCCTACCAGTGCCCATTAATGCTGCCTATCAGTGCCCACCAGTGCCACCTCATCAGTGCCCATCAGTGTCACCTCATCAGTGCCCATCAATGCTGCCTCCTCAGTGTCACCTATCAGTGCCGCCTCATCAGTGCAGCCTCATCAGTGAAGCCTCTTTGGTGCTGCCTCATCAGTGAAGCCTCATCAGTGAAGCCTCATCAGTGCAGCCTCATCAATGCCCATCAGTGCCTCCTCAGTGCCACCCCATCAGTGAAGCCTCATCAGTGCTGCCTCTTCAGTGAAGCCTCATCAGTGAAGCCTCATCAGTGAAGCCTCATCAGTGCAGCCTCATCAATGCCCATCAGTGCCTCCTCAGTGCCACCCCATCAGTGAAGCCTCATCAGTGCAGCCTCACCAGTGCTGCCTCATCAGTGAAGCCTCATCAGTGAAGCCTCATCAGTGCAGCCTCATCAATGCCCATCAGTGCCTCCTCAGTGCCACCCCATCAGTGCAGCCTCATCAGTGAAGCCTCATCAGTGAAGCCTCATCAGTGCAGCCTCATCAATGCCCATCAGTGCCTCCTCAGTGCCACCCCATCAGTGAAGCCTCATCAGTGCAGCCTCATCAGTGCTGCCTCATCAGTGAAGCCTCATCAGTGAAGCCTCATCAGTGCTGCCTCATCAGTGAAGCCTCATCAGTAAAGCCTCATCAGTGAAGCCTCATCAGTGAAGCCTCATCAGTGCAGACTCATCAGTGAAGCCTCATCAGTGAAGCCTCATCAGTGCAGACTCATCAGTGCACATCAGTGAAGGAGAAAAATAACCTGCTTCTAAAATTTTATAACACACTATGAAAAAGTTTTCGATCCTTATTTGTTTATTTAGCAAAGAATAAAAAACCCCAGTAGTAATAAAATACCACTAAAGAAAGTTCTATTTGTGTGAAAAAAAAAATGATAAAAATTTTGTTTGGGTTCAGAGCTGCATGACTGGGCAACTGTCATTCAAAGTGTGACAGCGCTGAAAGCTGAAAATTGGCCAGGGCAGGAAGGGGGTAAAATTGCCCAGTAGGCAAGTGGTTAAATGATAAGTGTGCTATGTTACAGCGCAGCTCAAAGTGGAATCAGATCAAATGTAAAAACTTTGCAGGACGCATTCAAGGCGTTTGCCAGGGGTAGATATCAGTTTAACATTTCTAAAATTAGGAAAGAGTCGAAACTGGAGCTTTCGACGGCTGAAAAAAGGGCACTAAGACTTGAGACTCAATACACAGCCTCACCCGATCAGGCCACATATTCTGATATGCTCACGGCATATAGGGAGGTAGCGCTTATTCGTGCAGCCTCCTGCCGGCGCTTCCTCCTTGCCCAGACTCAACGTATATATTAGAGCAGGGCGAGCGATCGGGTAGATTGCTAGCCTGGTTGGCAACAGAACGGGCTGGAAGCTCCTGTATTGCAAATATTAGGGATGAAGATGATACTCTGCTCTCTGACCCCGTGCATATTAATGCGCGATTTGAGCGGTATTATCAGCAACTCTATACATCCAGAGCAACATACTCCCCTGAGGAATTAGATCTGTTTCTCCAAAAGATAGACTTCCCTACTTTAACAACAGAAGCGAGCCAAGCGCTGGAAGCTCCCATAACCCTAAAAGAGAGCCATTAAGTCACTCCAGGCAGGCAAAACTCCGGGACCTGACGGATTGCCCACGGAGTTTTACAAAACTAATCTGGAAATATTAGGCCCCCACCTCCATTCCATGGATCACTAAAGCACTGAATCAGCAATCTCTCCCACCCTCAATGATGGAGGCGGTGATTGTTGTCATTCCAAAACCAGGGAAGGACCCGGAAATGTGCTCGTCCTACCGGCCCATTTCTTTATTGAACGTAGATGCCAAAATCCTTACTAAGATTCTGGCAGGTAGGTTAAACTCGGTGATACTCTCCCTAATACATGGTGACCAGACCGGGTTTATGCCGGGCAAAGGCACCGATATAAACATCCGCAGACTTCATACTAACATAGCGTTACCCCGTGACCCTAAGGAAAGTGGAGTGCTGGCCTCGTTAGATGCCGAGAAGGCCTTCGACTCGGTTGAGTGGGACTTTCTCTGGGAGGTAATGTCTAAGTTTGGATTCGGAACTAAATTTATCAGCTGGGTCAAACTACTCTACAGATCCCCATCGGCCAGGGTTCGTGCGGGTGGTCTCCTCTCCCCCCCCCTTCCAACTATGTAGAGGGACAAGGCAAGGATGTCCACTATCTCCAGGGCTTTTCGCCCTGGCCATTGAACCTATGGCTATATTTCTCCGCTCCGCTTCTGGGGTGAGGGGACTGGAGATGGGACCACTGATGGAACGACTCTCGTTGTACGCGGATGATACGCTTTTATATCTAGGCGACGATACTCATTCTTTAGTTGCGGCTCTAGAAATGATAAATTATTATGGAGATTTCTCTGGGGTAAAAATTAATTGGAGTAAATCTAGTCTGTTCAGTCTCTCTGATAATAACTCCCCCACAGCTGATTTGACCCCCCTCCGCAGAGTTACCCAGTTTAGATATCTTGGCATCGAGATATGCAGAGACCTGACCCAATACCTGACGAATAATCTATACCCAATCCTTCAAACCCTGATTACAAAATGCCAGGCCTGGAAAACGCTTCCACTAACGCCAGTGGGAAGGGTGAATCTACTAAAAATGACATTCCTCCCTAAGTTCTTATACATTTTTAGGAACACCCCGGTCCCAATCCCTGTTTCTTTTTTCCACAAACTAGACGGGGTAATCTCTTTTATATGGGGTGGGAAAACTCCAAGAATAGCGAAAGCCAAGCTACAACTTCCCTTGTCTTCTGGAGGCCTGGCACTACCATGCTTTCAGAAATATTACTGGGCAGCAGTGCTAGTCACTGTTTGCTGGTGGTTCAAACAGCCTAGATCAAACCCTGCGGTAAATCTTGAAGCAGCTATAATGGGTTCCTACTCAGCTCTCACGAACCTTGTCTATAGAGGAGTAAAAGCCAGTTCACATGTAACCCTACCAATGCGCACCACACTACAAGTATGGGATAAAGTCACTGCAGCTATTGCCAAGCAAGATACTATCTCCCCTCACACTATGGGGTAATCCCAAACTTCCACACTTTAGATCCATCCCAGACCCCAGTATATGGGCTAAATTTGGGATAGTGAAGGTTAAACAGATTATGCCTAATGGAAAAATTCTCCCATTCCCAGAACTCAAAACGACATACCAGCTTCCTTCATGGATGCTATTTCGGTATCTTCAGCTAAAACATGCAACGCAAGCACAATTCCCCAGAGTAGTCACAGTGGTCCCAAATATGGTGGAAAGCTTCCTTACCTCACGGGGGGTAGACAAGATACTGTCTTCCATATACCTACGCCTTACCTGCGGAGACGCAGAGAAGACCCCACATCTACTGCAGATGTGGAAGACAGACATCACTGATCTCACTGACGAACAATGGGAACTGGCAGTTTCAAACTATATACCGACAGTGATCTCGGCTAGGGATAGATTTATCCAACTCAAATTCATACACAGAGCTTACTATACACCACAGAAGCTAGCACGGATATATCCTACGCAATCAGAGCAATGTACAAAATGTCAGCAGTCGGTGGGGACGTTTTACCATGTCGTCTGGGAATGTCCTATCATCCAGGAGTACTGGAAGAAAGTGGTTGAAGAAATTAATTCTGTCACCAACCTTTCTGTACCCCTGGATCCTAAGATTCTTATCTTGGGAATTACAGAACTGATAACTCATTCCACATATGACAAATTACTATTATTTTATTTATGCTTTTATGCCAGAAAAGCCCTCCTCCAACAATGGAAACTAATGACTCCTCCCACGGTGAATCAATGGCGTGCCCTGGTGGATGCGGTGCTACCCTTATACAAATTAACGTAGATGGGTCGCAAATGTCCCCAAAAATTTGACAAGGTGTGGAAATCATGGGTGAGCACTAGACCACCTTCGGTTTGACCCGGCCCACGAAGATAGCTCAGTAAATAATGGTACTGATGGGTGTGTGGGTTGACTAACCAGGCCTTGAAATATTTCTTACAACCAGGTGATAGAGATAACACTCGCTTACCTAGTATAACTGAGACAGAAATCACAGAAACATATAGATGAAGCCCTCTACTTCCCCAAAGAGGTCCTATATGAACGCTGAGCCCTTCTGTTCCTGTGTACCCAACTAGCAAGACTAATTGACCTGTCATAATCAAGTATATGCCTGGGAAGACACAATAATATAGCTAGGTCTAATATACTCCCCTTTCCTCCCCCCACTCCTCCCCATCAATTATATGGTCAATTATATGGACACTTTTCTATGTCAGCACATGGGCCAGGCCAGAATGCCATGCTCCGCCTTATACTTCGGAGTAGATTTATGTAGCATCATCAAATTACATTCGTCCTAGTCAATTGTGATCTATTATTTTTTTTTTTTTCTTTTTCGAGATAGGTTACATTGCTAAAATATACTTATGATGTACCGTGTTTTGTTTGTTTTCTTTTGTATTATTTTGTATTTGTTATAAATAAAAACTTTTCTGTTAAAAAAAAAAAAAAAAAACTTTGCAGGAAAATGCACCCCGAGACCACAATGCTAGCTGGGAGCAGTGTGAAAGGCCTGCTGATTTTGGCTGTGGTTGTTATTATTAAAATCCAGTTGATGGTAAATTTGGTCGGGTTCGTTTTGAATCAAGGTAATCCGTAGCGATTGGACTCTTCCCAGACTGCTAATTTGCTCATCTGCGGGATGTGATGTGAACTAGTGAAGGGGGTTCCTTTCTGTGCACCAGAGTGTCCCGATTCCCACAGTCCGATCATCCGTTATATAACATGGCTGTGCACCCGATAAATCACCGCGCCGTACGGCTTGTTTACTAAACAGTTGTGCAATCACATTCCATCACATCCTCCGAGAGAGTCCGAAAAAAGACACCAACATCTGACAAAGTACATCTGTAGCATTATTACTGACCTTCATTCCACTCTCGGAAAAGGACAATATATTTAAAGCAAAAATAAACCCAAAAGCAAACATTTATTATATTGCAGCTTACCAATTCTTAGGTGTGACGGCTGCATTCGTTTTCTTTTTTTTTTTTAAGGCTTTCTTTCTTCTATTTTCATCTGGTGATCCATCCGGAAAGTCTGTTGTTTCTGTAGATCAAAAGCAAGAATGTATCAGTTTGCATGGATGAGACGATCCACTTAAAGTGTTACTAAACCCACAACAGTAAAATCAGTCTGTATATGCAGTAAAGCATGCTTTATACTCACTGTGGAACCTAAGGGGTTAATCCTCCGCATTGTGTAAAAAGGCTGTTTGATCCTGTCTTCTCTGATCCTCCCCTTCTTCCACTGTCCCCAATCCATCTCCTGATAGAACAGAGCCTTGGAGGCACTCTGCACATGCTCAGTTTGGTGTGTATTGCTAGAGAGGTTATTTTTTTTCCTTGGGAGGGTGCATGTGATCAGCATAGGGCCAGACAGAGGGTCAGACAGAGGGTCAGGGGTCCTGCAGCCTCATAGGATAGTCAGAGGAGAATGAAAATCCCTCCTACACGCTTTAAGCAGACACTCACAGAAGTCACAAGACTGCTATATACTGCTGATGAGAAAAGGTATTTAGCAGTTTATATTTACTAAAATGATTACATTTCCATGTTCTGTGTACTGTGGGAGACCAGATATAGTGAATGCAGGGTCCGGGGTTTAGTAACACTTTATCACTGGAAGGGTTGCTTACAATGATCAGCTTTTAGTTATTCGTGCAAAACCTTTATCTCAATGGGGGAAAAAAACTGCTGTAACTGATTATAAAGTGTGAGCCGGAGTTTGGCTTCAATTTGTTAGTGTATCTAAATCTGCTAGTATATTTAACCCCCCCCCCCCCCCCCCCCCCAGACTGACAATGCTGCTGGCTGCTGTGCCTCCTGTGCGCCTTCATCTACAGTTGTGTCTCACTAATAAAGGAGGTGTGTTGGCCAGATTACCAGGTAAAAACCGAGGGGAAAAAAAGTCTAAAAAAAAGAAAACTATTGCAGCCACCACATCCAATGATTGGGAAGCTGCAATATATTACATTGTTGGTTTAATACCACTTTAATTACAGAGAACGTGAAAAAAGACGTATTCAATGCACCTCTACAATACATTACCCACTTCCCGCCCGCCGGCCGTCAAATGACGTCTGGGTGGCGCGGCTCTCGTGCTAGGTGGACGTCATATGACGGCCTCCCAGAACGACCATGGGGGCGCGCATCGCGGCGATTGTTGCTGCGGTGTGTCAGTCTGACACACCGCATCACTGATGTAGGTAAAGAGCCTCTGATAGAGACTCCTTACCATGTGATCAGCCGTGTCCAATCACTGCTGATCACGATGTAAACAGGAAGAGCCGGTGATCGGCTTTTTCTCACGCACGTCTGACAGACGTGAATAGAAGAGAGCCAATCGGCTGCTCTCCTGACAGGGGGGGGGGGGGGGGGTGTGCTGATTGTTTATCAGCGCAGCCCTCCCTCGGATGCCCAACCAGGACCACCAAGATGCCACCAGGACCACCAGGTATGCCACCTTGGACCACCAGGGAAATGCCAATCAGTGCCCAGGCAGCTGCCAATCAGTGCCCATTCCCAATGCCTGCCAGTGCCAGTGCCATCAGTGATGCCTATCAATGCCATCTATCAGTGCCGCATATCAGTGCCCAGCAGTGCTGCCTATCAGTGCCCAGTAGTGCCGCCTATCAGTGCCACCCATAAGTACCCATCAGTGCAGCCTTTCAGGGCCCATCAGTGTCACCTATCAGTGCCCACCAGTGCCACCCATGAGTGCCCTATCAATGCCCATCAGTGCTGCATATCAGTGCCATCCATCAATGCCGCCTTCCAGTGCCCATCAGTGCCGCCTATCAGTGCCCATTGTCAGTGCCCATCAGTTCCTCCTCATTGATGCCACCTTATCAGTGCCCATCAGTGAAGGAGAAAACTTACTTATTTACAAAATTTTATAACAGAAACAAAAGGAAAACGTATTATTTTTCAAAATTTTTTTTAGTTTTTTTTATTTGTTTAGCAACAAATAAAAAACGCAGAGTTGATCAAATACCACCAAAAGAAAGCTCTATTTGTGGGAACAAAACGCTAAAAATTCTGTTTGGGTACAGTGTAGCATGACCGCGCAATTGTCATTTAAACAGCAACAGCGCTGAAAGCTGGAAATTGGCCTGGGCAGGAAGGGGGTGTTGTTGCCCGGTATTGAAGTAGTTAACATTTCCCATGTTTTATCCCTTGAAAACAAAGCATCTTATAAAACGGGACAACCAACTATGGCGGCAACTGGAAGAATCATCTCTGCTACTGAGGTAAAGGACTAAATTCCTAAAACATACAGTCTGTTTTTATTTGAAATGCAAATTTGAGATGGAGTTTGATCAATTGGTTTATAAACTCATGTTTTGTATTTTTTCCACTATTTGTATTAAACCTTTTTTTAAAAAAGAAAAAAAAAAATCAAAGCAGAGTGAATTCTTACCATTCTGTCTTCACAGTACATTATTGGCTTGCTGCCTGCACGCTTGTTAGCAGCCTGTCTCTAACTGACACATTTAAGTGGAACTTTCATATTTTTAAAGTCTGCAGGGATAAATTCCTGATGTAACAGTATCGTTTCTCAGAAATATTCCACCTTTTATCAAAAAACAAAAACAAAACCCTGGTCTCCAGTCTAAGCTGAGATGAGGTCAGCCTGCCGTTGCAACATTGCAACTTTGTACATAACCCGTGTTTTGTCTCTTTCAAAGTGGTGCAGATACAGAATAACATTTTGAAAAGTGGAATAAATTTGTGTCTGAACTTCAGAATTGTGGTGTGTTGGTTCAGTATTCAGCATTTGACTCTTTGGTCTTGTTCAGACTTGATCCGCAGTGGTTTGCTTTTCAGAGGTGGTTTGGAAACAGTTGACAGTTGTTCAAAAAGTTATATATGCCGCATTCTGAATAGTTTTTTTTTTGCAATGAAATCCCACCAGTCTGCTCTACAACCATGTACCTGAGACGCGGTTGCGATATGGGTGTGGTCCTATTGACTTGAATAGGATGCGGTTGGCAAGCAGCACTGTCTACCAATCACGACATGTATAAAATTGGCCAGATCGGGAAGCAAGCACAGCAGTGCCTACAGACATGTCCATGGGCCATGTTAACTCGCCAGTAGGTGGTCGGGGGCAGTAAACTTGCATATTTACCACCTGCTTTCACTGTCTATCCCTGGCACATGTGCATGAAGCCTTATGCCGCGTACACACGAGCGGACTTTTCGACCGGACTGGTCCGATGGACTTTCCGAATGAACGGACTTGCCTACACACAATCACAACAAAGTCCGACGGATTCGTACGTGATGACGTACACCGGACTAAAATAAGGAAGTTGATAGCCAGTAGCCAATAGCTGCCCTAGCGTCGGTTTTCGTCCGTCGGACTAGCATACAGACGAGCGGACTTTTCGATAGGAACTGGGTCCGGCGGGGTTCCGACGTAAAGATTTGAAACATGTTCCAAATCTAAAGATTTTCGACCGAAAAAGTCTGCTGCAGGTCCGATGAAGCCCACACACGGTCGATTTGTCCGCTGGACTCGGTCTGTCAGACCAGTCCGGTCGAAGAGGCCGCTCGTGTGTACGCGGCATCAGTGCCGGGACAAAGGTCATCTAGAGCCCAGGGCGAACATGCCAAATTGCGCCCCCCACCCCAAGATGCATGAGCATTATGCGTCAGCAAAATCTCCCCCTCCCCCCCAAAAAAACATTGAGGACCTGCTTACCATGCTTACCCTCTAAGCAGTACAAATCCGCCTCTTGCCTCCCCCATCCCCCCTCACCTCACATCCTCTCTCTCCCAGTATGCCCCCAGCACAAATACCCCCCCAATAAAATTCCCCCCCACAAATCCTCTACCCCTCAAATATCCCCTTCGAGCACAAATCTTCTCACCCTCCAACTCCAGATTCCCCCCCCCCCCCAGCACAAATTCCACTTCCCCATCCTAGCTCCTAGCACAAAACCCCAAAACCCCCCCTAGCACAAATACTCTTCCCCTGTGCCTCTTCCCAACACAAATCCCCCTAAATCACCACTCCTAGAACAATTCTTACCCCCTGCTGCCCTCCAAATTCCCCCTCCCAACATAAATCCCCTCCCTCCCAATCTCCTTGTGGTGCCCCCCCCCACCTCACATGATACCACAGTGCCCAGGGCAGCCGCCCCTCCTGCCCACTCCTTGTCCCAGCCCTGCGCGGCATTACAGGTGAGTCAGATACCTGTACATCCCCCCTCGTTCCCCACTGCACACTGTGATTCCATTCTCTGACACCAAAAGTCTCTACATAAGCTTGCAACAATGGGGTTTGGAGTGAGGTACCATCACGCGGAGGGGAATATGGGTATCTGACGCTTTCGGAAGTGTTGAGTGCCTAAGAGACTGATGAAGGCTGCAGCACTGCAATGAAAGGGTGGCAGAAGGCAAATAGTGAAGACAATAAAACCCAGTTGAAGTCCTTACTCTTCTTCATGGATCTGAAACAAGAACATGTTTTGGCTAAAGTCCTACTTTTATGTTTTCTTACCCCCATTAGCTGCTTATTTGCCTCAGGGACACCTAACAGGTAGCCAAGGCAGGGGGTGACCTCCATATTGTTTTTGGGACAATACCAACGTTCTCTTGAAGGACACCTTTACTAACGACTACTTTTTCTGCAGTTTTTAGTTATATAGCTGTCTTGGTGCCCTTGGTGGCTTCAAATTTGATTGGGGCCCTCAGGCGGTCTTTCATCCCGCCAGAATAAAACCAACGTTGACCAGTACACACGTGTGATTATCCAAAGCCTATTGAAATCCTTCTCCGCGGACAATCTTCACACACATGGCCACCTTCAAAAGGGCGCCCATCTGCGCTCTGGTAGTAAACAGTTCCGGACGCTTTCTTGCGGAAATCGATAACACGCCTTTGAACAGAACCACATGTCACCTGATCCGGGACACAGATCCGAATTGAGTCTTCACCATACCGGATTCTAGGAAGCGGCAGCTGGGCAGTCGACGACCTTCACACACATGGAAGCCGTTATCTGCAACCGCAATCACGTGCGGACATTCAACTGTGTGTAATCAGTGAAAGGATCGGATGGATTAGGAACGGTCAGCTCCTATCTACAGGAAGATCACAATGTATCAGAGATACAGAGAACATGGAGAGTGGTTTTCTATGTTTCAGTCAAGCGACAAATAAAAAAAAAAAAAAACTCTCCAAATTAGTTTGTGAGAAGGCAAAGAGTTAAAGTGGACCTGTCAGTAAATTTACAACCCTGTATGAATAAATTCCCATAATATACAGCAACAGTATCATTCATTTTTATTACTAAAAAGCCTTTCTTGAGCTCCAGTCCAGTGGCTTTGCCTAGGCTGGGATGATGTCATCAGTCTGCTGCAGGCAGGAGGGAGCATTTCCCCAGTCTCCCCTCCTCCAGTGATCAGACTGTACATTGTAACTTTGTAGCAAACCACAAGGTGAGAGACTGGAGCAGGGGCTGATCTGTGTCAGATTTTTTTTATGAACACAACCAAGCAGGGCCAGCCATTGATAAGACAGTACAGCCAGCTCTCCTTTACTGGGCCCGGGCCCCATCAGTTCAAAAGGGGGGGCCCGGGCACCTGCTGAGCAGGAGGGTCGGCTGTACTGTCTTTTTGCAGAAACCGATCCTCTACTGTCTCCCACTGCAGCGCTACCAGCTTCTGCTCCTCTCCCTCCCTACAGCTGCACTGCAAGGGGATTGGTTCTAGCACATGTGCCCCTTCCACCTGCTGTCCGAGCCCCACTGTGCGCCCCTTTCCCCTGCTGTGCTGCTGGCTTCATTAGGAGGAATCTGTGCTGTACTGCGTGATTAGGGTGTGCCCAGGCACACTTGGCATACCCTGTGCACACGCCTATGCACTGCACCATGTTTCAGGCACTGGGAGCTTGAAAGGGGGTACCAGGTAGCCTATTCTCACATTATAAGAAAAGTATCTTAAGCAGTGGCGGCCCATGCATTAAGGGCGCACGGACACCACCCCCTCTCTCCTGCCACCCCCCTCTATCACCAATAGATAGATTCATGCATTGCATGAATCTATCTATGGCCGCCTGTGCCACCCCTTATTCAGGCACCCGGCCCCTTTTCGGGCGCAGGGCGCCTGAATTACAGCGGCAGGCGGTGGCTTTGAAGCACCTGATTAGAACCATATGCTCTAATAGGCGTCAAAAAAGGTGACCTGTGAGCTGTGTTAGAAAAGCGAATGAATATTCGCTTTCCTAACACTAAACCGCCTCTCCGCCAATCAGGTGCTCGGATCTGTTACCCGTCACCTGATTGGCTGAAACGACAGGCACTGTGATTGGACACCAGGCACAGTGGCGGCAATAAATGGGCACAGTGGGAGCAATTGATGGCCACAGTGGCGGCAATTGATGGGCACAGTGGGAGCAATTAATGGGCACAGTGGTGGCAATTGATGGGCACAGTGGTGGCAATTCATGGGCACAGTGGCTGCAATTGATGGACACAGTGGCTGGGTTTGATGGCACAGTGATGGCAATTGATGGGTACAGTGGCTGCATTTTATGGGGCACAGTGGCTGCATTTGGTGGCACAGTGGTGGCAATTGATGGGCACAGAGGCTGCGTTTGATGGGCACAGTGGCGGCAATTGATGGGCACAGTGGCTGCATTTTATGGGGCACAGTGGCTGCATTTGATGGCACAGTGGCTGCGTTTGATAGTACAGTGGCGGTAATTGATGGGCACAGTGGCTGCATTTGATGGTACAGTGAGGCTTGATGGTGTTTTTTTTTAGAATTCTTCAGTTTGTTTGCGCCCCCCAAAAATTTTGAGCACCAGCCGCCACTGATCTTAAGACATATCTAAAGCCATAATGTTGCTTTGTAGTTTTGGATATAGTAAAGAAGGGAATAAACCGTCACCATTTTTTGTACTCTTTATCCTTTTGGACAGTTGTCATTGGAATATCCTCCGTCAGGTTTTGATTGCTGCTTGTGTCCCCACTGGGGATTGTGAACCTTTTTATTTGTCCTGGTGTTCATAATCATAGAGACTATCTGTCGGTGGAAAATGAAACATTTTCAGTTGTCACCATGGGGAAACCTTCCAATGAGGACATTTGTTCTGGTGACAGCTATAGGTACATCTATACAGGACAGGAAGTGAAGGAAATCTGACCAATTGCAAAACAATAAAAAGAAAAAAGAAAAAAAAAGAAATGGGTTTTATCCATTCCCCAATCTCTACCCTAAATTAAACAAAAAAGAAAAAATTGGCTTTAGATATAATTGGTTGTATGCAGTGATTATAGCAGGTTACCATTTCAAAATGTTATTTTGTTTTTTAAAATAAAAATAATAATAAAGAATAAGAAAAATCTAAAAAAGTAATAAAATACTTGGAAAAAAAAATAAATAATAAAACAGTTGTGATCGGATTATTGTTGTTGCTCCTGTATGTCATAGGGTCCAGGGTGAGTCAGTCTGCTTTGAGTGCCAGTTATGGAGCTTGTAATGTAAATAGAGACACAAGTCCCATAATACTCTCCATCCATGACTCAGGTGTTCCATCATCGAAATATTCGGAATGCCATTCAGTCAGGACATGTGAATCAGTACCAGTGCTCACGTGTCCCCCAGACCGGCATCATCCTTTCTAATCCCCTGTCAACCTCCCACTGCCCTACAGAACTACAAGTCCCAGGAACCCAACATTCTGCACCCCCTGCATCTCTCACAATTGTCATCCCCCTGCACCCCCCACTACAACACCCCTGTATCCCTCGCTACCCCATATTCTGCAAATCCTGCATCCCTCACCACCCCCACATTCTGCACCCCCCAGCATCCCTCACTGCCTCACATTTTGCAGCCCCTGCATCCCTCACAACCTTACATTCCACACTCTTTGCATCCTCCACTAACCCAACATTCTTCAACCCCTGCATCCCACACATTCTGTACCCCCTGCATCTCCCACTACCCCACATTCTGTACCCCCTGCATCTCTCACTACCCCACATTTTGTACCTTTTGCATCCGCTACTACAACATCCTCTGCATCCCCCACTTCATATTCAGGAACCCTTGCATGCCCTCACTATCCCACATTCTGCACCCCTTGAATATCTCACTACCCCACATTCTGCACCCCCTGAATCTCTCACTACCCCACATTCTGCACCCCCTGAATCTCTCACTACCCCACATTCTGCACCCCCTGAATCTCTCACTACCCCACATTCTGCACCCTTGAATATCTCACTACCCCACATTCTGCACCCCCTGAATCTCTCACTACCCCACATTCTGCACCCCCTGAATCCCTCACTACCCCACATTCTGCACCCCCTGAATCTCTCACTACCCCACATTCTGCACCCCCTGAATCCCTCACTACCCCACATTCGGCACCCCCTGAATCTCTCACTACCCCACATTCTGCACCCCCTGAATCTCTCACTACCCCACATTCTGCACCCCCTGAATCTCTCACTACCCCACATTCTGCACCCCCTGAATCTCTCACTACACCACATTCTGCAGCCCCTGAATCCCTCACTACCCCACATTCTGCACCCCCTAAATCCCTCACTACCCCACATTCTGCACCCCCTGAATCTCTCACTACCCCACATTCTGCACCCCCTGAATCTCTCACTACCCCACATTCTGCACCCCCTGAATCTCTCACTACCCCACATTCTGCACCCCCTGAATCTCTCACTACCCCACATTCTTCACCCCCTGAATCTCTCACTACCCCACATTCTGCACCCCCTGAATCTCTCACTACCCCACATTCTGCACCCCCTGAATCTCTCACTACCCCACAGGTAGGCACAGCTTGGTACAGGAGAGCTTCCTGCCCTTGCATCATAAGTCCTGGACATACTGCTTTTACCAAAGCAGCAGTGTTTGCTGGATTGTGCTGAGTGGTTTTACTTGTTGTCTGATATTTTATTTAAGCACTTAAGGACCAGGCCTATTTTTCAAACTTCTTGTTTACAAGTTAAAATCAGGGTTTTTTGCTAGAAAATTACTTAGAATCCACAAACATTATATATATTTTTTTCAGACACCCTAGAGAATAAAATGGCGGTCGTTGAAATACTATATGTCACACCTTACAAACGCAATTTTTTTGGAAAAAATACTTTTTTGAATTAAAAAATAAGAAAACAGTAAAGTTAGCCCAATTTTTTTTTTTAATATTTTGAAAGATAATGTTACGAGTAAATTGATACCCAACATGTCACGCTTCAAAATTGCGCCCGCTCGTGGAATGGCGTCAAACTTTGACACTTAAAAATCTCCATAGGTGACGTTTAAAAATATCTACAGGTCACCAGTTTCGAGTTACAGAGATTGTCTTTTGCTAGAATTTTTGCTCTCACTCTAACGATCATGGCGATACCTCACATATGTGGTTTGAACAACGTTTACATATGCGGGCGCGACTTACGTATGCGTTAGCTTCTGTGCGTGAGCACGACAGGACAGGGCGCTTTAAAAAATAATTTTCTTATTTATTTTACTTTTTATTTTTTATTTTTACACTGTCCCTTTAAAAAAAAAAAATTGGATCACTTTTATTTTCTATTACAAGGAATGTACACTTAAATGCAATAAAAGAAAACAAAAAAAAAGAGTCTTTTAAAAAAAAAAAAAGTCAGTTTAAGGCCATTGGGCGTCGCTTCCATCATCCAACATCACTGAGGCCATCATTCCCTCACTCGGCACCGTGCCTCATGGGGGAAAAAGGATTGGATCATCTCCGCAGCTGCCGATGGCTCCGGTAAGCGGCAGAGATTACTTTTATCAAGGGAGGGAGATAGAGAGATACAAAGTAACATTGTTTATAAACATTGATCAGACGGGAGATAGAGAGATACAAAGTAACATTGTTTATAAACATTGATCAGATGGGAAACAAATGCAAAGTAACATTGTGTATAAACATTGATCAGACGGGAAACAGACAGATACAAAGTAACTTTGTTTATAAACATTGATCAGACGGGAAACAGAGAGATACAAAGTAACTTGTTTATAAACATTGATCAGATGGGAGATAGAGAGATACAAAGTAACATTATTTATAAACATTGATCAGACGGGAGATAGAAGTGATCTCGCGGTGAATCTGCCACGGAGACCACTTTTATCTTATCGCGGTTTAAGAAAATATCAGGGTTATGGCAGCTATCTGCTGCCATAATCCCGGTATTTAACATCAAAGTACCGACGTATAACGATGGTGGGCGATCCGGAAGTGGTTAACAGAACTGGGTCTCCAACCTCTTGTCACATGACTCTGTGCTCTGCCGCCTCCTTTCTCAACTCCAATGAGAGAGGAGGCGGCGCTTTTACCAAGGATCACACCAGATGCATTTTTACAGCCACACATTCATAATAATGCCCCGTACACACGGTCGGATTTTCCGACGGAAAATGTGTGATAGGACCTTGTTGTCGGAAATTCTGACCGTGTGTGGGCTCCATCACACATTTTCCATCGGATTTTCCGACACACAAAGTTTGAGAGCAGGCTATAAAATTTTCCGACAACAAAATCCGTTGTCGGAAATTCCGATCGTGTGTACACAAATCCGACGGACAAAGTGCCACGCATGCTCAGAATAAATAAAGAGATGAAAGCTATTGGCCACTGCCTTGTTTATAGTCCCGACGTACGTGTTTTACGTCACCGCGTTCAGAATGATCGGATTTTCCGACAACTTTGTGTGACCGTGTGTATGCAAGACAAGTTTGAGCCAACATCCGTCGGAAAAAATCCTAGGATTTTGTTGTCGGAATGTCCGAACAAAGTCCGACCGTGTGTACGGAGTATAACACTGGACTAAATTCTGGAGTCACTTCACGTGTGCGCTGCGTCCTCTATGTGCATCCAAATGTAAAAATTTCCATGTTGGATGGACTGCGCCTTTAAGAGTCAGCCTCCGCTCTTCTCACAGGTTTAATTTTAATGTGAATAATTGGGCAGGTGTCGTCCTTCTTCCCAGAAGTGGAGACCGTCCTCCACAGATGTCTTCTGTTCAGCGCTGGACGCGGTCCAAGGAGAAGCGGAGACTCTGCGATGTGTAGAATATAAACACCTCTGGCCAAGGAGGACACTGTTCTACAGAAGACATCACAGAAAATCTTTAACTGGCTCTTCCTCGGCACACAGACCCTTCTGACGGGCGCGCTGCGGGGGGAAACGGGCGAAGGCGCTGCGCGGGGCGATGGAAAAACTGACACCGCGTCTCCTGCACACGCACAGGAAAAAAGAGCCGCAGTTATGTGTAATTAACACTCAACAGGTAAAAGCACAATGGAGTCTCTGCAGGGGGAGAGGTAACAGGAACTGAATTAAAGTGGATCTGTCATCAGATATAATACTTTCTGCTCAGTAATGTGTCAGTGTGACCTTTCCACGTATTTATTACCTCTCACAGAGATCCCAGGACTCCCCCTGACAATACCTTAATCTGCTTTTCTCTCCAGAAGGACGGCACCATCTTTGTTCAGGCATCATCCAGGGTCACCATCTAGTTTTGTTGATCTGTACAGTTTAACCACTTCCGGACCACCGCACGCCGATGTACGTCCAAACTTTGAAGGGGTATATCGTTGTTATGGCAGCAGCTAGCTGCCATAACCCCGGTATCCCCGTTTTCGTGCGGCAGTCCTCTTTCTAATAAAAGTGGTCAATGCGGCAGGTTCGCCGCAAGATCACTTTTATCGGTGCTGGGAGAGGGGCGCCCCCCCCTCCCGCCGCGATCCGGTGCCCTCCGCCGCTTACCGGAGCCGTCGGTAGCGGCGGAGGCGATCGCGTCCGTCTCCCTCCTGTGCCTGGCGACGAGTGAGGGGAAGATGGCGCCCACTCGTCTCCATGACGCTGCTGGGCGGAAGTGACGTCAAAACGCCACTTCCGTCCACGCCTCTTAAAGGCATACTTTTTTTTTTTATTGCATTTTAGTGTAAATATGAAATCTGAGGTCTTTTTGACCCCAGATCTCACATTAAAGGTCCTGTCATGCTTTTTTCTATTACAAGGGATGTTTACATTCCTTGTAATAGGAATAAAAGTGACACAATTTTTTTTTTTAAACGGTGTAAAAATAAATAAAATAATGTAAAATAAATTAAAAAAAAATTTTTTTTTTTTTTAAAACCCCCCCCCCGTCCCGACGAGCTCACGCGCAGAAGCGAACGCATACGCGAGTAGCGCCCGCATATGAAAACGGTGGTCAAACCACACATGTGAGGTATCGCCGTGACTGGTAGAGCGAGAGCAATGATTCTAGCCCTAGACCTCCTCTGTAACGCAAAACATGCAACCTGTAGAATTTTTTAAATGTCGCCTATGGAGATTTTTAAAGGTTAAAAGTTTGACTTTATTCCACGAGCGGGCGCAATTTTGAAGCGCGACATGTTGGGTATCAATTTACTTGGCGTAACATTATATTTCACAATATATAAAAAAAATTGGGCTAACTTTACTGTTGTCTTATTTTTTTATTCAAAAAAGTGAATTTTTTCCAAAAAAAGTGCGCTTATAAGACCGCTGCGCAAATACGGTGCAAAAAAAAGTATTGCAACCAACGCCATTTTATTCGCTAGGGTGTTAGAAAAAAGACCATATATAATGTTTGGGGATTCTAAGTAATTTTCTAGCAAAAAAACTGTTTTAAACATGCAAACACCTAAAATCCAAAACGAGGCTGGTCTTTAAGTGGTTAAATGGAAACATTTTACCAAAATTAAATAAATAAATAAACAAATAATGAAATGACCTAAAATTCTGTATCAGCTTATAAGCATATTAATGTCAGTTTTGATACAAATTTGCACTTACTGTAAGTCAGGGCTTTTTTTCTCAGAGAATAGGTGCAGGAACCCCCCCCCCCCCCCCCTCAAGCCACCCCTTGTCTACACCCCCTACCCACCTCCAAATATCTCCCCTGGTTCCACTTCCCTACCCACCTCCCAGTACCACCCCTTTTAGAGAATACAGAACCAAGTATTATTTTGTGGTGTTGAGTAATTTGTATGTAATTTGTTAGTAATAACAAAAAGCAGGAAAATAGATCCCCTGCTGTCAGCAACAATAGACCTCACCCCAGAAACAATAGATCCCACCCCAGGCACACTAGATCCCTCCAGCAATAACAGATTCACCCAGCAACCATAGATCCCGCAGAAAAAATAGATTCTCTTCCCAGGCACATTAGATCCCTCCAGCAATAACAGACTCCCATCCCAGCAACAATAGACCCCCATCCCAAGCACACTAGTTCCCTCCTGCAATAACAGATCAACCCAGCAACAATAGACTCCCATCCCAGCAACAATAGACTCACGTCCCAGGCACACTAGATCCCTCTAGCAATAACAGATCCATCCAGCAACAATAGATTCCCATCCCAGCAACAATAGACCCCCATGCCAGGCACACTAGATCCCCCCAGCAATAACAGATACACTCAGCAAAAATTGAACTTCCCCAGCAACAATAGACCCCACCCCAGCAAGAATATACTCCTCCAGCAACAATAGACCCCCTAGCAAAAATAGACTGCCATTCCAGGCACACTAGATCCCTCCTGCAATAACAGATCAACCCAGCAACAATAGACTCCCATCCCAGCAACAATAGACTCCCGTCCCAGGCACACTAGATCCCTCCAGCAACAACAGATCCATCCAGCAACAATAGTTTTCCATCCCAGCAACAATAGACCCCCTTGCCAGGCACACTAGATCCCCCCCCCCCCCCCCAGCAATAACAGATCCACTCAGCAAAAATTGAACTCCCCCAGCAACAATAGACCCCACCCCAGCAAGAATAAACTCCTCCAGCAACAATAGATCCCTCCCAACAACAATAGACTCCACCAAAGCAATAATAGATCCCCCAGCAACAATTGACCCCACCCCAGCAACAATAGATCCCCCCAGCATCAATAGACCCCCATCCCAGGCACACTAGATCCTATCAGCAATAAAAGGTCCACTCAGCAACAATAGATCTCCGCCCAGCAACAATTGACCCCACCCTAGCAACAACAGATTGCCTCAGCAACATACAACATTATAAACCCCCGTTACAACAGAGAAAAGATGTACATGTACAAGCTATTGGGATTTGAGCACCGGTAAACCTTCCCCTCCCAAAACAAATCAACCCCCCAAATCACCAATCCTAGCACACCTCCCCAAATTTCCCCTCCTAGAACCATTCTTACCCCCTGCTGCCCCCCAATTTTCTTCTCCTCACACAAATGCCCTACTCCCAATCTCCTCATGGTGACCCCCTCTCCTGACACCATAGTGCCTAGAGCAGCCTACCCCTTGTCCCGGCCCTGCCTCCTAGAGACTGCTACGGCATCAATCCAGGAGCCTCCAGGACATGTGAAGGAAGAACAGGTTTGCTACTTAGTTTTTTCTTTCATGTTTGATCTGTGAACATTGCACCCTCAGCACCCCTTAAGATGTGCAGCAAGTGGCGCTGATCCTTCTTCGCCTTCTCGCCCAGTGGTGGGAAGTCCTCCACATGTGGAGAGCAGTGCTGACGTGACAATATGGAATAATAATTGCATAACTTTAATTTCTCTTGAATTGCAAAATACTCAATAAAAAGAATCTGTTAAAAAAAAATCAAATCTCTCCAAATACCTGTCAGCATTTCCAGAATCAAAGCAGATGAGAGAACGCAATGAAACGACTGTGTGTGACTCTGAGATTTGCTGTGTGATGATGGCAGGAGCACTGTGAGAATGTTCGCCCTGAAAATATCCATACAAGAATTATTGCCAGATTTAGCAGATGCTGCATGGCTCACAATGGATCTAAAGAGAAATTTGCCCAGTATATGACCAGCATAATACTTATTCAACAAATACAAACCTTTTATATCAATTTCTTTTGTTACGGAAGTGTAGCAAGGTCCCGGGCCTCCGGAAGCTTAATGGTGACCTCAAAAGTTAGGGAGAGCTGACATCCTTCCTTGTGGAGTGGGTTAACAGGCATGGTGGGTGTAATGCAAGATTAAATGATGGGCGCCAGTCACTTTTTGAATACGAACAAGAGATTTATTGTCTCTTAACAAAAACTGTGGGAGAGCGGGTTAGGGCCAGGACACCCTTTAGTAGATGCAATGCTAATTGACAGACTCTGAGATTCTATAGGTAGACAGCTATACAAGGAAAGGCCTCCAGCCGGATGCCACGTCTGTATAGCTAGGGCCGCTGTCTCCTATGGCAACTGAACTTGTAACAGTCACTAAAATTATTTGCACATAACTCTTGGTAACACAGAATAGTTCTTCTCTTATCTCACAGTATCCCACTGTAGGTCTTCACTCACTGAGGTCCCAGTCTCTCACTAGACATCCAGATCCAATCGTCACTGAATCTCCTGAGCTCTTCCACAGCTATCCCGCTGTATACTCCTCAAGCGTCACCCCCGCTAACCTGCTGAGTCCCTAGCTTGGTACTCGCTGAAGCTTTCCCTCTTCTTCACCGTCCCCAGCTGGTGAGAAGACTGCTCTAGTACTTGCTCAAGCTTACTCACAGTGGTCTCCTGTAACAAGATGGATGGTCCCTTAGTGGCGACTGCTTCCCTTTTACCTCCCTTTTGCAGTCCCAACCCTACGCTGCTTCTCTTGCTCCTGGATAGGCCTCAGGCAGCCTAGCAGCCAGGTGTCCCCAGGATAGGTCTCTGGCTTCTGGCCCAGTAGCCCTGGGTGACATAACACATGTCCAACCAGACAGCCATCCAGGTGGCACAGAACCCCGATTACCTGACTCCACCCCGATAAATAGGCTCTCCCAGCAGGTCAAGGGTCTAAAGAAACCCCAGCGAATTGGCTAAGACACCCATCCATTTATAATCTGACCTTGCAGGGCCCTTGTCAATCTAATGTCACCAGCCACAGTGCCACCTTGTGACAGAAGAGAAAAGATGCAGCAATTCCAGAATTAGAGAGGAATCAGTGGATCTACTAAAAACTGACCAGGACAATTACTACCTGGCAAACGAAATTTCTTAGCAACCCTGCCTAACCACCAGGGTGCTACATCCTCCCCCTGCCTATGAAACTACGTCTCGGAGTTTGCGGAAAACAAAAATATACTCTCAAGCCTGAGAGTGGATGTCCTGGCAAAAACTGGGATAGGTGGGGAAACAGAGAAAAGAAATAATAACAATACATATGGCGTACCACATGAAATAGACAACAGTATACATATATATAGGCAAGTGGCATTTCACACAGGACAGATAAATAGCAGACAATATGTACAATTTTACGTGTGGCGTACCACCCGAACAAAGCAAAGGGGAAATACAAACAGTAGCCTTATATCCTAACTATCTATCTACTATATACACCTGTAGAAAAAAAAATAGAAAATGTTAGCATTGTTATACAAGCTGAAGTCACTGTCTCTCCTTAGCCAAGGAAGACGCAATAAGTGCAGGAACACCTGAAAGAGAGAAAATAGACAGCTTCGAAACACATCCTATCCCTACAATAACACAGTGCACTATATACATGAGTGAATGTTAATTAAATGTTAATTACCCTCAGCCGAGAGCAGCAAAGCAGTGCAAATGCACATTATAGCATATCTTACTGTACACGTATAATGCAGTGACTATTTCAAAACATCTAAACAGATGAAAATGGGCCCCACCCCCTCGAGGGTGCCACCCCTTTTCCATAACAATCCTAGAAATAAATTTACGCTTGCAATTCCTATCTAACATTTGCATAATATGAACAAGAGCTCACTCAGGCTGGCACTCTCATGCCACCTGGTAGCCAAGATATCCAAGGAACAGTCCTTGTGTGTGTACGTAGTATTTTTTTCCATTTAGTCCATTATCAAGGTTAAGGTAAGAACTTGCCCTTTTTGCCACAGCTTATCCTACCTATCTAACTAACACCCCAGTGTCCTTGGAGCCCCAAAGTCTATTAATATTTCACTGGAGGTGCAATCACATATCAGCAACATTCCCAGCAGTCTCCCTTTTTCACAGGGACAACTCCGGGGAACAAAAACATGGCTGTAAACAGCAGCAATAAACCATGCCATGGTAGAAGGAACCGTACTTCCTGAGGGCACTGTCCCTCAACAGATCCCCTTGCATTTGTAATCTCAGTCTGTCCACAAACAGCCGGAAACTGAGATTAGTTACCTCATTAATGAAGAACAGAACACACTGAAGTCTCTCAGTTACAAATCAGTGCCACTTTTCAGAGGTAGGCACAATGGTGATTCCAGAACACAGGCCAGTATGTCTCAAGTGGGAACTCCTGGCTTCTGCCAGCAGAACACAGTTCCAGAAGTACAGCCAAACAGGAATGTCCCCACAGCAACTTTTTCTTGAAGGCGGCACAGAACCCTGATCACCTGACTCCACCCCAATAAATAGGCTCTCCCAGCAGGCCAAGGGACTAAGGAAACCCATGCCAATTAGTTAAGAAGTCCATCCATTTATAATCTGACCTTACGGAGCCCATGTCAATCTAATGTCACCAGCCACAGTGCCACCTAGTGACAGAAGAGAAAAGGTGCAGCAATTCCAGAATTAGAGAGGAATCAGCGGATCTACTAACAATTGACCAGGACAATTACTACCTGGCAAACTAAATTTGTTAGCAACCCTGCCTAAACACCAGGGTGGTACATCAGCATTGCAGGTATAGATATTTTTATATTGTTACATTGTTTCTGCTTGGACCAATGTAACTGCATATCTTCCATACCTGCGGGATCCCTCTAGAAGCTGGGAATCACATTGCTACTACACCGCTACTACAGTGATCTCCACTTGCTTCCAGTCTAATGACGAGCAGCTGCCTTGCTGCTTAGTGAACACAGGAGGTTGCTTGCTCTGCATGGACACCAATCAGAAAATTGCATCTTCTTAATCAGACTTTCGTTCCGACTTTGCCCTGCGACTTTAGGTCTGACTTCCATGCGACTTCAATGAATGGGATCCGATTTTGATCCGACTTTGAGATGATTGCGACCAATCAAAACAATTCCTTTGCTTCTGGTATGGATAAAACCTCAGGCCAAAATAAAAAATAAAAAACGGCGTGTGCGCCCCCTCCCCCAAGACCATACCAGACACTTCAGTCTGGTATGAATTTTGAGGGGAAAGCCCACGCCAACATAAAAAAAAACATTGCGGCGTCCCCCACAAAATCCATACCAGACCCTTATCCGAGCATGCAGCCTGGCAGGTTAGGAAAGGGGGGGGTTGAGGGAGCAGGGGCCCACCCCCCTATGTGAATGAGTATATGGTACATACATACATACATACCCCTACCCATTCACCCAAAAAAAGTGTAGTGTAATAAAAACATGAGATGGTTTTTGAGAAGTCCTTTATTAAAAATGACTAATGATCCCTGATGTAGATCCAATGTCAATCGCAATGTCTTCCTCCACCGCCGCCACAGCGCTGAAAAAAAAATCGCTCCTCCTCCGACGCTGGCTCCTGCCATTCTGTCAGCTCCGGTGTCTGACAGTTCTTATATAGCTATGGGGCGTGGTCATGCGGTGACATAACTCAGAGCTCGTCCCTCCCCTTTCCTGGCCTGCCAGGCTGCGTGCTCAGATAAAGGTCTTGTTTAAATTTTGGGAAGTTTTTTTATATCAATACATTTTGCATTTGCTGACATTCCTCTAAACGCAAGTCGCATGTCACAAGTCGGATCAGTTAAGATGCTGATCTGACTTGGATGCGACTTCAATTAAATTCAATGGGCTGAAATTCGGACCCAAGTCTGACCAAAGTAGTGCAGGAACCTTTTCAAAAGTTGGACCGACACAAGCCTGCCCCAACTTTTTTGAGACATGTTGTTGCCATCAATTTCAAAATTACCAAATTTTTTCTTAAAATGGTACATTTTCTCATTTTAAATATTTGATATGTTTTTTTTTTCTATTGTGAATAAAATATGGATTAATGAGATTTGGAAATCAATGCATTCTGTTTTTATGCAAATTATGCACAGCGTCCCAACTTTTTTGGAATCGGGGTTGTATAATAAATAAATATTTTAATGTTGGCATACTGAAAGACATAGATTTCTGAAGGCCATAAATAAGGAGATATAGATACAAATAGCTCTGCCAATCACATATTGATCTCCAAACATTGTGTTATACCATGGTTCACCCTTCAATGCCATCCTTCTATTTTCTACCAGGTTCACTATAAAACTTTTTTTCCCTGTGTCTGCCCGTCACTTGGTCACATTTTTCTACATCCAGCAGTGAGCTGTACTCCTGATAAGGATCCCAGGCCGCTGGATTCTTGAATAATTTAAAATATCGCATTCCTCCTACAATGCCACCAATATCCTGTTCTCCGCACCAGGCACAGCTGCACAGGGGAGTGAGCGCTCTAGGGATTTCTCGACAATAACGTTAATCCCTTCGCTGGCCAGGCATGCAAAAGTTCCGCCCTTTCATTTCATTCTTCACAGTGAGTCGTGTTTTTCTGTGCCCGGCCATGTAAAGTGCAGGAGGAACCTGCGAGGACGTTGGCTACGGGGTGGCCTATAGCCAATATTTCCCATAAGAGGATTGTCCAAACATTGCTTCTGCACCAATAGGATTTCCTCACTCTACGCTGCAATTTGTCAGATGTATAAAACGTAGAGATTTGCTAGTATTTCTTCTTTAAATTTTATACTTGATATCTTCCTAGAGAGAAGAAAGGATGTATACAGAGAATGGATAGGCTGCATTCTCAGTGATGTCACCAGTCTCTAATGAATGGATAGGCTGCATTCTCAGTGATGTCGCCAGTCTTTAGTGAAAGGATAGGCTGCATTACACGTGATGTCATCGGTCTCTAGTGAAAGGATAGGCTACATTACACGTGATGTCATCGGTCTCTAGTGAAAGGATAGGCTACATTACACATGATGTCATCAGTCTCTAGTGAAAGGATAGGCTACATTACACGTGATGTCATCGGTCTCTAGTGAAAGGATAGGCTACATTACACGTGATGTCATCGGTCTCTAGTGAATGGATAGGCTGCATTCCCAGTGATGTCACCGGTATCTAATGAATAGATAGGCTGCATTCTCAGGGATTTCACTGGTCTCAGTGAATGTGTAGGCTTCGCCAGGAACTTGATCACCTTCTGGTGTCAGTGTGGTTCCCAGACCAGAAGGCTGTAGTTCCAGCATCCACCAGCAGATGTCTCCTAGCAGCCAGCAGATCCCAGCATTTAGTCTTCACTTGATGCTGGCTGTTGGGAGGGTATTTAGTCTCTCCTCTACTATAGCATCTTGCTTCAGTGTTTTGCCTGCTAGCCATATGCCTGCCTTCTCTTATAGCATGTAGCTTGTATCCAGTATCCTGTTACCCCCATCTCTGCCCCCTTGTTTCTAGTCCCAGTCCTATATTCTCAGTGATGTCACCGGTCTCCAGTGAATGGATAGGCTGTATTCTCAGTCATGTCACCGGTTTCTATTAAATGGATAGGATGCATTCTCAGTGATGTCACCACTCTCTAGTGAATGGATAGGCTGCATTCTCAGTTATGTCACTGCTCTCTAGTGAATGGATCGGCTGCATTACTATTGATGTCACCGGTCTCTAGTGAATGAATAAGCTACAGTCTCAGTGATGTCACTGGTCTCTAGTGAATGGATAGGCTACATTCTCAGTGATGTTACCAGTCTCTAGTAAATTAATAGGTTGCATTCTCAGTGATGTCACCGGTCTCTAGTGAATGGATAGGCTGCATTCTCAGTGATGTCACCGGTCTCTAGTGAATGGATAGGCTGCATTCTCAGTGATGTCATAGGTCTCTAGTGAATAGACAAGCTGCAATCTCATGATATTACTGGTACAAGGTAATGAATAGACAGGATTCTGTTGACCTGACCCATAATAAATGCCATAACAATGACTTTTGCTTGGGGAGTAGGTAAAATGAACCTTTGTAGTGTTGGGAGTTCACCACGAATCCTCCTTAAATGTCTCTGTTCCTCTCTGGAGCCAACAGTTTGCTTGTGTTGACCTTGCTGAATTTCACCATTTGTCCGTCTGTCAGGATTGCAGAACGGTCCCATATTTTGCTATGTGGAAACCTATAAATTTGCTCAGTGTTCTCATCCAAGTCTCTGTCAGCTCCCGTTATCAGCTCTCAGGTGCAGATGTCATGAAGCTTATAGAAAGCAGATTTGGTGGCCTCGGGATCCTGGACAGCATAAGAAGATATCAGTGTGTGCGGGCCAAAGCATGCTCTGCGTAATTACTCAGTAGAAAGGTTGTGAAAGCTGTGATATGGCAGAGGTCTCATGGAACATGGGCTGCGTGCCTCCGAATCTTCACAAATATTCATTTAAATGATGATGAATGCCTGCGATTTACATTCTTCCTTGAAATTAATTTTCCAGCGATTTAAAGGGAAGCTAGAATGGTTTTGGGTCACTTTTAGTACTCTTTTTTAAACTGGTGTTTTATTTTTGATTGTTCCGTTTTCCTTACTGTATACATCTTTTGTTTTACATAAAATAATATATTATAATTTATATTATACCATATATTACATTATATTGCCAAAAGTATTGTGACACCTGCCTTTACAAGCACGTTATTTTTAATGGCATCCCAGTCTTAGTTCGTAGGGTTCAATATTGAGTTGGCCCACCCTTTGCAGCTATAACAGCTTCAGCTCTTCTAGGAAGGCCGTCCACAAGGTTTAGGAGTGTGTCTATGGGAATGTTTGGCCATTCTTCCAAAAGCACATTTGTGAGGTCAGCCACTGATGTTGGACGGAAAGGCCTGGCTCGCAGTCTCCATTCCATCATCCCAAAGGTGTTCTATCGGGTTGAGGGTCTCCCCTGGGTCTCTTCCTTGGCACAGCTTCCTCCAGACCAGGCAGGACAGCTTCAGGACCACTTCAACGCATTTTACGTTCCAAACCAGGCTATTGGACTTAACAGCAGAACTCCATCCAGCAGCACCTCCTCAGGCCTCAGCCCAGGGAAAAAGAGTGAGCACATGGCCTGAAAATAAATATTCAGAACTTGTTTGTAAAATCTCATACTATGACCAGTGATACCAGCGAGATCTACTGGTGACAACTTAAAGTGTTGTCCCCAGTAGAACATTTTTGCCTCTAGAGTTCAGTTTTAGGATACAGTAGTAGCAGCTTGATTTGTGGCTGTCTGTGTCTGATTGGAACCTTGGATGGAGCCATATGACTGACTAAGACCCCTTTCACACTGAGGCGGTTTTCAGGTGTTTTAGCGCTGGAAACAGCGCCTCCCATTCATTTCAGTGTGACTTTTCACACTGGGGCGGTGCACTTGTTGGGAAAAGTCCTGCAAGCAGCATCTTTGGGGCAGTTTGGGAGCGCTGTATTTAGCGCTCCCAAAACACCCTGCCCATTAAAATAAATGGGCAGGGCTTCCTAAGCACCAGAAAAGCGTTTCGAAAGCGCCACAACACTGGCACTTTGAACCCCTTCTTTGGGGTTAAAAACGTTCCGCTAGTGGCTGAAAATCAACGCTTAAACAGCGCTAAAGGGCCGTTAAACAAGCGGCGCTTTAGCGCTAACACAGCCGCTGCCCCAGTGTAAAAGGGGTCTCACTTGTGTGTGCACATTTTAGCTGTGCTAAACATACTTCAATCGGCCCCACTCTGTACACTGTGATGGACATGACATATTTCAAGTTGGCCTACTCTGTACACTGTGCTAGATGTGAAATACCCATGTGTGCCCTATGCTATACACTGTGCTGGCCTTGACACACTCCATTTTGCACTGCTCCGTACACCGTGCTGGACACCACATACTCCAGTTTGCCCTGGTCTGTACATTCCCCTCAGAGCCGGCACTAAGTCGATTGAGGGAATGATGGTCCCCACTCGACTCAATGATGTTGGATGACGAAAGTGGCGTCAAACGTCACTTCCGCCCAACGGCCTTAAAGGGACTTTTTTTTTTTAATTCAAAAAAAAAAAAAAAATGTTTTTTTTAATTGCATTTAAGTGTAAATGTGAGATCTGAGGTCTTTTTGACCCCGGATCTCACATTAAAGAGTTCCTGTCATGTTTTTTTCCTATTTAAAAGGGATGTTCTATTCTTTTTAATAGGAATACAAGTGATCCAATTTTTTTTTAAGGGACAGTGTAAAAAATAAAAATAAAAAGTAAAATAAATAAGAAAAAAAAATGTAAAGCGCCCCGTCCTGCCGCGCTCGTGCGCAGAAGCGAACACATACTTAAGTCGCGCCCGCATATGTAAACGGTGTTGAAACCACACATGTGAGGTATCACTGTGATCGTTAGAGTGAGAGCAATGATTCTAGCAGAAGAACTCCTCTGTAACTCAAAACTGGTAACCTGTAGACATTTTTAAACGTCGTATATTGAGATTTTTAGGTGTCAAAGTTGGTCACCATTCTACGAGCAGGCGCAATTTTGAAGCGTGACATGTTGAGTGTCAATTTTACTCAGCATAACATTATCTTTCACAATATTAAAAAAAAAATTGGGCTAACTTTACTGTTTTTTTTCTTATTCTTTTAATTCAAAAAAGTGTATTTTTTCCAAAACAAATGCAATTATTTTGGAAAAAATACACTTTTTTGAATTAAAAAAATAAGAAAAAACAGTAAAGTTACTCCTTTTTTTTTTATATTGTGAAAGATAAAGTTACGCCGAGTAAATTGATACTCAACAGGTCATGCTTCAAAATTGCGCCCGCTCGTAGAATGGCGACAAACTTTGGCACTAAGACCGCTGCGCTAAATACGGTGTGACAAAGAGTATTGCAAAGACCGCAATTTTATTCTCTAGGGTGTCTGAAAAAATATATATAATGTTTGGGGGTTCTAAGTTATTTTCTAGCAAAAAAAAACTGATTTTAACTTGTAAACAACAAGTTTGAAAAATAGGCCCGGTCCTTAAGTGGTTAAAAATATATATTTAATATATTTAATATAATATATATATAATTAAATATAATATATTATAAATATAAATATATTAAATATAAAATGTATAATAAAAAATTAATAATAATAATAATAATAATAATACAATTAAATAAATATAATATATTATTTAAATATAATTTTTTTTTTTGCCTGGAGTTCAGCTTTAAGGTTTACTCCTTGTTATGCACCTGTGTGTAAACTCTCCATAACCAACCTGCGGGCCCCGGATCTGGTATTTATCATGTTAAACCTCAGGCGTGTTTTCATTTATCCTCAAGTGACGTTCAGCAAAGCAGCCTGTGAGTGAGCCCATCGCCTGTCCTCCGCCTGTCCAGCTTACTTGTTTTCCTTCTCATAAATGAAATCCATTAAACGCAACATGCTATGAATCAATGTCAGAGAAGCAAAACAAATGGAAACAGATATTAAAGTGTAGATTTTCAGGCTCGGCCTCGGAGCTCCGCCACATGTCTTCCATTTCAGTAAACGCAGTTTACACCAGATATTAACAGACAGACGTTTTCTTGATCACAATGTCTGGAGGAGCGTACTGGGGAGGAACTCTCTGAGATGTTTCTGGTTAAAGTTTGGCAAGACTTCTGCACTTTATTTATTTGCGTCATTACGGCCACTTCTGGTGGTGGAGAGGTGAAGATGGAGTCATATAGAAATAAGGGTCCGCTCTCAAAGATAAATTTGAATTTTTTTCCCCCAAAATATAAGGGGGTACCTAGAGTCTTATTATAGAGAGCAAGAGGGCAATGGGACTTCAAATGATGTGAATGATTGCATGCACCTCCATCCCTAAATTGGAAATAAGAGAGGGTTTTCCTGGGGCTTTGAGTGAGGCACAAGACACGTGGGAGGAGAAAAAGAGTCTTATTATAGTTATAAATATATATATATACACACATATATATATATATATATATATATATATATATATATATATATATATATATACATATATACATATATACACACACTATATTACCAAAAGTATTGGGACACCTGCCTTTACACGCACATGAACTTTAATGGCATCCCAGTCTTAGTCCGTAGGGTTCAATATTGAGTTGGCCCACCCTTGGCGGCTATAACGGCTTCACCTCTCCTGGGAAGGCTGACCACAAGATTTAGGAGTGTGTCTATGGGAATGTTTGACCATTCTTCCAGAAGCACATTTGTGAGGTCAGACGCTGATGTGGATGAGAAGGCCTGGCTCGCAGTCTCGGCTTTAATTTATCCCAAAGGTGTTCTATCGGGTTGAGATCAGGACTCTGTGCAGGCCAGTCAAGTTCCTCCACCCCAAACTCGCTCATCCATGTCTTTATGGACCTTGCTTTGTGCACTGGTCCAAATCATTTGGTGGAGGGGGGATTATGATGTGGGGTTGTTTTTCAGGGGTTGGCTCCTTAGTTCCAGTGATGGGAACTCTTAAGGCGTCAGCATACCAAGACATTTTGGACAATTTCATGCTCCCAACTTTGTGGGAACAGTTTGGGGATGGTCCCTTCCTGTTCCAACATGACTTGGCCAGTCAGACAGCCAGAGCATGCAAACCCAGATGGAGGAGCGGGTGAAGATCGAAGCCCTGTCAGTGGTGACAGCGCGCTGCTGAAGGGCTTTCATTTTAAGGTATTTCACAATGTGCAAGTATGCAATGCATACTAGCACATTATGCCATTATCTTGCAGGTTTACTACCGCTTTCATTTTTGGCTTCCGTGGTTCCTCTCTTCCCCCTCTCAAGAGTCCTCAGTCATGATGAAAGCATTGGGCTGGCTCTTGGGAGGAATTATGCAAATATCACAATGCCCTGATGGGTGGTTGTCAGTCTTGCAAACTGCTTTAGGTAACACTAAAGCTTCGTACATGCGATCGAATTGTTGGCCAACAAAACTGTGAAATTTTGTCCAAAGGGCTTTGGCCCAAACTTGTCTTGCATACACACGGCCACACAAATGTTGGCCAACAATTACGAATGTAGTGACATACTACGTGGTTTTTCATCTCTTTAGCGCCACCCTTTGGGCTCCTTCTGCTAATTTTGTGTTAGTCGAAGTTTGGTGAGTGTTTATTCGCACTTTTCATTTCACACTTTTCATTTTGTTTCTGAACGGCCGTTCGTCAACCAGACATGTTGTGGAATCGGAGGAGATAACGTGTTATTTATTATTGGCCTTGGAGTTATTGCTTTGACATTATTTTTTTGGTTGAATAATAATGATTTGATTTGGTAATTTTTCTATTTTTTTGGATGCATAGAATGCACTTTTTGGTTAAGTTCTATTGGCAGATAGCATGTCTAATTTTATTTTCTTTTTTAAATGCACAATAAAAAAAATAGTGTAGAATAATACTTGGCTGTGTGTTTTACTTCAAATGACAGTTTGGGAGTCGGCAGTTACATTTAAAAAAAATACAATGTAAAATTACCAAGGGACACCAACATAGTTGTATCTTTGATCTTAAAAACTACGGGATAATGGTGCTGTGGTAACTTGCCCGCCCCCCCAAAAAAACAAAACAAAAAAAAAAACATAATAATATTATTCTTGATATCACTAGAAAAAAAAGCAGCTTCATTATTATCCCATTATAGAAGAAGAGAATTGTGCGCTGCATTTCGAGATTTCATAATTTGCCGCGTCACGAATGTTAATTCTCCATTACGAACGCTAGTTTACAAGACCGACCGCTTCTGGCTCATCCTTGCTTCCGCGCATGCGCGTTTGTACTTTGGACTTTTGTCCGACGGACTTGTGTACACACGCTCGGAAAATCCGACAACAAACATTTGTTCGCGGAAAATTTTAAAACCTGCCATCCAACATTTGTCCACTGAACTTTGGTCAACAATTGTCTGATGGAGCGTACACACAGTCAGATTTTCCGCCAACAGCCTATCATCACACATTTCCCGTCGGAAAGTCCGATCGTGTGTACGAGGCTTCACACTCACTTACATCTAAAATGAAAGGGGCGGGCCAGGGACAGTCAGGCTGGGGAGGAAAGTGCTAGATGATGCTGGATGTCCCCACAGCCAGGAAATCAGGTGGGTTGCTGCAGCTTCTAATGCACATTGTGAGCAGCTCACAGTGTGCGGTGAAATCAGAGAAAGCCATTTCAGTCCAGGAGAGGAGCCGGTACAACTGTGCAAGACTGAAGAGAAGGCCGGAGGTCAGATTTTAGTATGGGGTGGACGAGGTGGTATGGTGGACTTTAAATTTGGGGGAACTTTCTGGTTTTTTTTTTTTTTTGCTTTTGGCTCTGGAAAAGCAAGTCTCGCTCTGGCCAGCATTGAGCACTCATGTCACGGCCTCCCTTCGGAATTCATGAATATAAAATGATAATTTATGTAATGAGATTGGCGCAGTTAGTAGAGAATTTTTTGAATGGAAACACAAGATTAAGGCTGACACCCTTCACTGCCAACACATCGCTATAAATAAATTCTCCTCGGCCAGAATTAATGATGTCACCCAGTGGCTGGTACTAGACGAGACCCGCGGGATGCCCTCCAACCACAAGCGTTGGCGTTCCGTGCGCCCACTACACAAGTAACAGTCCAGCTTTAATGCCTTGTACCGTGAATCTTGCGCTCTCGTGGCGTGAAGGCTCATTATTCCGGCTGATTTCCACCAGCAGCACGTCCGCACCTTCCAAAGATTCCCAAACTGACAGGCATGGTGGAAAATGCGCCCCGACTGGAGACAGATCTGCGGGAACTTTCCATATACGGCTGAAAGAAAAACAAAAGTATCGCTTTACCGCCCAGGAGACCCGGATAAGTGATTTTTATTCTGTGTTCATCCTCCGTAATC
>JBBDGP010002569.1:570000-595000 GCA_037952835.1 Lithobates septentrionalis | reverse complement strand
TGTATCTTCATCTTCAGTACATGGGGGGGGGGGGGGGGGGGCAATTTGTATTTTATAGAAGAGCTAGGAAGAGATATGTTGTGGGAAGATTAAAGAATATGTAAACCCAGCATTTTTATGTTCCTGATGTGTGCCTGATGTACCATGTACTTGTATAGGAAAGTATCCTGTTCTCTTTGTATTGCTTCCTTTCTGTGAAATCCCTGGTGTTCCTGCCAAGTCCCTCTGACTTTCTATTAAAAACTGATCACACAAGTATTTGTTGTATTTGCTGAAAATGTTCTTAGTCTGAAAAAAGAAAACAAATGCGGCCATCACATATGAGGGCTGTAAGCTGCTTTATATTGCATTTTGTTCTGGGGTTTAGTTTCCCTTTTTATCACCCCACCAAACTTTATCTACGACTAAAATATCGCTTTTGCATGGAGTGACTTTCAGTTCAGACTCAACAGTTATAAATATTTAAAATGCCATAAAGCTAATCAGAATTGTGTTTATGTTGAAAATGGGTGTATTGTATTGTATTGTATTGTATTGTATTGAGTCAATAGATGGTTGTCTGTGAACTGCTGAACCGGTATTCCTGGGAATGAGAGCCATTTGAAGCAAGTAAGCAAATAAGGGGAAGACCTCTGAAAAATGGAGCAAAGGTTCAGTTGTTTCCCCGTAGCAACTTCCAAATTTATTATCAGTGTATGTGTATATACAGTATCTCACAAAAGTGAGTACACCCCTCACATTTTTGTAAATATTTTTTTATATCTTTTTATGTGACAACACTGAAGAAATGACACTTTGCTACAATGTAAAGTAGTGAGTGTACTGCCGCGTACACACGAGCGGACTTTACCGCATACTTTGCCCGGCGGACTTTTCGACTGACTTTGCGACGGACTTTCTGAATGAACGGACTTGCCCACACACGATCAACCAAAGTCCGACGGATTCGTACGTGATGACGTACGACCGGACTAAAACAAGGAAGTTCATAGCCAGTAGCCAATAGCTGCCCTAGCGTAGTTTTTTGTCTCCGTCGGAATAGCATACAGACGAGCGGACTTTTCGACCGGACTCGAGTCCGTCGGATAGATTTGAAACATGTTTCAAATCTAAGTCCGTCAAACTTTTGAGAAAACAAAAGTCCGCTGGAGCCCACGCACGATAGAATTGTCAGACGAAATCCGGTACGCCGGACCAAGTATGCCGTAAAGTCCGATCGTGTGTACGCGGCATACAGCTTGTATAACAGTGTAAATTTGCTGTCCCCTCAAAATTACTCAACACACAGCCATTATTGTCTAAACCGCTGAGTGAAAATGTCTAAATTGGGTCCAAAGTGTCAATATTTTGTGTGGCCAACATTATTTTCCAGCACTGCCTTAACCTTCTTGGGCATGGAGTTCACCAGAGCTTCACAGGTTGCCACTGGAGTCCTCTTCCACTTCTCCATGATGACATCACGGATCTGGTGGATGTTAGAGACCTTGCGCTCCTTCACATTCCGATTGAGGATGCCCCACAGATTCTCAATAGGGTTTAGGTCTGGAGACATGCTCGGCCAGTCCATCACCTTTACCCTCAGCTTCTTTAGCAAGACAGTGGATTTCGTGAAGGTGTGTTTGGGGTCATTATCATGTTGGAATACTGCCCTGCGGCCCAGTCTCTGAAGGGAGGGGTTCATGCTCTGCTTCAGTATGTCACAGTACATGTTGGCATTCATGGTTCCCTCAATGAACTGTAGATCCCCAGTGCCAGCAGCACTCATGCAGCCCCAGACCATGACACTGCCACCACCATGATTGACTGTAGGCAAGACACACTTGTCTTTGTACCCCTCACCTGATTGCCGCCACACATGCTTGACACCATCTGAACCAAATAAGTTTATCTTGGTCTCACCAGACCACAGGACATGGTTCCAGTAATCCATTTCCTTAGTCTGCTTGTCTTCAGCAAACTGATTAAACCACTGTATGGTTTTGGCCACCATGCTGCAGCTCAGTTTCAGGGTCTTGGCAAACTTCTTATAGCTTAGGCCATCTTTATGTAGAGCAACAATTCTTTTTTTGAGATCCTCAGAGAGTTCTTTGCCATGAGGTGCCATGTTGAACTTCCTGTGACCAGTATGAGAGAGTAAGAGCGATAAGACCTTCTAACACTAACGAGTCATATGACACCGGGGAGGGAAAATGGCTATTTGGGCCCAATTTGGACGTTTTCCCTTAGTGGTGTACTTACTTTTGTTGCCATCGGTTTAGACATTAATGGCTGTGTGTTGAGTTATTTTGAGGGGACAGCAAATTTATGTTATATAATGCTGTACACTCACTACTTTACATTGTAGCAAAAAGTCATTTCTTCAGTGTTTTTACATGAGAAGATATAATAAAATATTTACAAAAATGTGAGGGGTGTACTCACTTTTTGTGAGATACTGTATATATATATTATATATATATCTATATATATATCTATATATATATCTATATATATATATAGATATATATATATCTATATATCTATATAGATATATATATATATTATATACACAGAGATAAAACAAATCCTCCTACATAAATTGTACCTGTTTTCAGGGTGTCCTCTCTTCTTTTCAGCCTCCTAAAGCTCAAATTTTACACACCATTTCTGAGCTCCAGCAGGCAGGGGGTGGGGATCTGACATTAAAAGTATAGTTCACCTTTACAAAAAACTGCCTATGCATGTAAGGGATATTTGTAGATTAAAACAATCTGTGCAGCTCTGACTAAAGATGAATAATACCCTTGCTATAGGTGTAGGCCATTTACATACCTTATGAAACCTGACTGAATACTCCCATGACATTGCTAAGTGAGGCCTAGTCATCACTGCTCACCTCATGAGTGTGATGGTGGAGGATCACTAGGCCTCACTTAGAGCCTTTGCACACTGGGGCGGTTTTCAGGCGGTATTGCGCTAAAAATACCGCCTGAAAACCGCCCCTAAACAGCTGCCGCTGTTTGTTCAGTGTGAAAGCCCGAGGACTTTCACACTGAAGCGCTGCGGTGACAGGACGGTGAAAAAAGTCCTGCAAACCGCTTCTTTGGAGCGGGGAAGGAGCGGTGTATTCACCGCTCCTTCCCCGCTCCTGCCCATTGAAATCAATGGGCCAGCGCGGCTATACCGCTGTAATACCGCGGCTATAGCCGCGCTGTACGAGGGATTTAACCCTTTTTCGGCCGCCAGCGGGGGGTTAAAACCGCACCGCTAGCGGCCGAATACCGCTGCTAGAACGACGGTACAGCAGCGCTAAAAATAGCGCTGTTGTACCGCCGACGCCCCCACCGCCCCAGTGTGCAAGGGCTCTTAGCAACATCCTGCAATACAAAGAGAACAGGCTACTTTTTTATACAAGTAGATAGTACAGCAGGGGCACATATCAAAAAAATTGAAATGTTGGGGTACCATATTCTTTAATTTAGAATAATACCCCAACACACAAGTTCAGTAGGTGCCAAACCCATTGTGAACAAATGTATATGGGCACCAGACCATAAAAAGTGGAACAATCGAAAGAGAATTTTAATCATTCACAATCTATCTAGACTATAAAAAAATCCAACATGTTTTGGTGGCCATGACACCCCTCCTTCATCAGGGCTACATAAAACAAAGGGAACAAGAGAAAATAAAAGTTCTTGACCATATATGCATAAATACAAGATCAAATTTGTATAAAAAGTGTTTCATTTTGTAATAAAACATAATTAGAAAGGTGGGCTGTGCACCAGGTGTGTGGTTCGGTTTATACAGTTCTATGGATAAGGGGAGCAGCCTTCTTGGCAATGTTCAGGGTCCCCCCGCAGTGCTGATTCCTGCTGACCTCCATGGCATTACTGTGCCCTGTAATGGAGGGTGGCAGGAAGAACCTGAGAATGCTGCGAGGGGACGCAGAAGATTGACACTCCTGGAAGTGTCGGTTTCCCTGTGGACTTCACATTTCTCAGAATCAAAGCTCCATTTTATGGCAGGAAGGTATATATACAGCCTTCTTTTACAAGTAGGCACTGACTGCAAAACTTTAGTGGGGTAATTTTAAAGTGGGAGTAAACTCCCATGCATAATTTGTACCTATAGGTAAGCCTGTAATAAGACGTATAATAAGGCTTACCTATAGGTACTGCAAATATCTCCTAAACGTGCACTGTTTAGGAGATATTTACTGTACATGCAGCTGGTGACATCACTGGCGCTCGCGCTCTGAAGGAACGCCCACCCGGGCCGCATGCGCAGGAGTGACGTCATCGCTGCTGCGGCCACTCACACAGCCTGAGTCTGTGAACCCGGAAGGAAAGCGGGTGAAGTTTGAAGCCCTGTCAGCTGTGACAGATCACCGCTGGAAGGGCTTCGTTCTAAGGTAAGTTTCACATAATGTACTAGTATGCGAAGCATACTAGTACATCATAACTTTGCCTTGCAGGTTAAAAAAAAAAAAAAATCGCTGGCAGCTTACTACCACTTTAAAGTTGAACTGCAAACATTTTTAACACATCATTTAAAGTATAACTAAAAGCAAAACTTGTTTTCTTTTAGCTTTGGATAGAGTGGAGAGGAAATAGAACGCCTGTCAGTGTTTATTGCTGTCTGTGTCCCCATTATTGAGATTCACTCTCTCTATTAGTCTTGTTTACCATTATCATTGAAAGTGAAAGTAAAAGAAAATCCCACATTTTGGGTTGTCCCCAGAAAAGCAATAGAGGGGAAATATTCCAATGGGGGCACTAGTTCTGGTGACCTGGGGGTCCCCAAGGAATTCCCTTTGCAGGGATTTCCACTCACTTCCTGTTTGGCTATGGGACAGGAAGTGAAGGAAAATCTCCCCAATGGGCTGGAGATGGCAAAAAAAAAAATATGATGGGTTATAACCCTTCCTTACTCCATCCAAAATGAAAAACAAATTTTTTTTTACTTATTCTACTTTATCTGCTTGCCGACCAGCCGCCGTCATTATACTGCGGCAGGTTGGCATGGATGCGCAAACCGCCGTAGGTGTACGTTGCCCGCTTTAAGAGCTATAGGGGGCGCATGAGGCGCGACTCCGGAGCCGATGCGCGTGGCCAGCGGCCGCGATCGCTCCTCAGAGATCCTCGTTCTGTCAGGGAAGTAGAAAGAGATCTGCTGTTCCTAGAGATCAGGAACAGCAATCTCTTTCTACCCCCAGTCGGTCCAATCCCCTCCACAGTTAGAAACACCTCCCTAGGGAACACTTAAATTGTTTTTTTTTATTGGATATTTATTATAGCAAAAAAAGTAAAAAATTTAGTTTTTTCAAAATTGTCGGACTTTTTTTGTTTTTAGCGCAAAAAATAAAAACCGCAGAGGTGATCAAATGCCACCAAAAGAAACCTCTATTTGTGGGGAAAAAAAGAACATACATTTTGTTTGGGTACAATGTCGCATGACCGCGCAATTGTCAGTTAAAGTGATGCAGTGCCGTATCGCAAAAAATGGCCTTGTCAGGAAGTGGGTAAATCCTTCTGGGGCTGAAGTGGTTAAATTAAAAAGACATAAAAAAAAAACATCATTTAATTTAGAAAAGCAGAAGAAGATAAAAAACTGGGCAGCATCTTTGCTAAAAATATACAAATTTGTTAGTTATTTACCTTCCTCTTCAACCCACTAGTTTTCAGCCTGCTCAGGTATTCTAAGTTTGTATGTTTCAATATGCAGGGGTCTGGATCATATAAACACAACATTATATCTTTATATTATATTCAGCAAACCATTATATACCGGTATATATAATTTTTTTTCATGTTCTGAGTTCTGCCTGTCATCTTTTCCAATAACTTCCTGGATTCTCTGCATACATTGCAGCTTCCCCTCTGCTGTTTACTTTTAATTTCTCAGGACTACATATCCCATGGTACCGTGCTGCCTGCAAGCAGTAATTCCTGTACTGACTCCACCTCCTGAAAATGAGGATGTTCACAAAGTAAGGTTACAAACTTCAAGACTGTACAGATTAATAGGAGCAGGATAGAAATACATGAAATATAATGTAGAAATTGATATATGATTTTACATTTTGACCACATAATCACTTTAATAGCTTCAGGTCTAGCATTACAGGGCATCAAAGAAGGTCCCAACAAGCCCCCTATCTTCACTTCTATTGACAAGTCCTTGCATTCTTTCATAGAATGTAACACACCCTTTGGGGTAGAGATGGATGAATGACAGGATCTTTTTCATTTCCCATTTACAGAAGCTGTTGCATTCTCTGCAAGCAATGCAAGGACTTTTGTCAATGGAGAAGAGGACAGAAAAGGATGGGATCCATTGGGACCTTCTTCAATGTACTGCAATGTTAGACCTGTAGCTATTAACCCCCGCAGCGCTGCACGTTCAGCATTGTAAAGATGACCAGGCATCAAAGTGGATGTAAACCCAATTTTTTTTAAATTAAATTAAGGCTTGCACCTTGTACAGTATAGGATTTCATGTATTCTGCCCAGTCTTGCCACGAAGAGTTAATCCAGCTCTGAGCAATCCTCTTATCTTTTTTCAGTAAGATAAAAACAGACAGACAGAGAAATAGGAGTCAGTTCTTCCCTCTTGCTGTGAGTGACAGGTGATTTACATATCTCATGCACAAGTGTGACAGAGGCATTCTGTGTATTTCAGATCCCCTCCTCCTTTCTTCTCCAGCTCTCCCAGGATTGGCTGCTCCACATCTCAGCATGATTGGGCTTGCTGAAGTCATGTGGTGACTTTTCTGGGTTTTGATTGGATGTTAGAGATCATAGCAGAAGTTCAGTGTAAGAAATACACAGGAGAAAATGCATGTTGACAAGGGGAGTGTAGAGGTGGGCGGGGAGTCTACTGACATCATGACTCCACCCACCGAACTCTGGACCACAGACCCACCCACAGAATATGCAGTTTTTCGGGTCACAACAGACAGAGGGGAAACATTTGATAGGTAAGGATACATGCAGGAGGCATGTATATCCTTAGACCCCTTTCACACCAAGCCGCCTATAGCGTCGGCGGTAAAACGCCGCTATTTATAGCGGCGTTTTACTGTCGGATTTGCGGCGCATTTTGGCCGCTAGCGGCCGAGAAAGGGTTAAAACCACCCGCAATGTGCCGTAATAGCGGCGTTTTGCCGGCGGTATCCCAGCGCTGCCCCATTGATTTCAATGGGGAGCAGCGGTGGAGGAGCGGTAAACACACCGCTCCTTCACCGCTCCAAAGAAGCTGCTGGTAGGACTTTTCCTGACGTCCTGCCAGCGCAGCGCAGCGCTCCGGTGTGAAAGCCGTCATGGTTTCACACTGGAGACAATGCTGCAGCTGTTTGAGGGCGGATTGCAGGTGCTATTTTTAACGCTATAGCGCCTGCAAAACGCCCTCTGTGTGAAAGGGGTCTTATAGATAACCCCTATGGCAGTAGTTTGGAAAGGTTAAGGTTGGTTCACATCCGCTTTAAGGAAAGATATCTACAGGAACCATCAGTCTACAGGACATGGGACATACCTCTTTACAGTTATGTGACTTCAGCTGTAGCAAAGAAAAAAAACTCAACTTCAGCTTTAAGGAACTTTACAGCTTTTTTATATTTTTTAGAGCAAATTTGGGCAACTTTTGGCTCATCGGTGGCCATGGATGTCACAGCATGCTCTCCATGGATAATCTCCAGGCTCCAGGACTGCCTCTGGAATTTGGAGCAGCGATGCTCTTGCCTGCCTGTGTTGGTCATCATATATATTATGTTCCTAAATGGTGTAGAAGATAATCCTAGTGAGCGATTCTGCATCCAATATGGATGAAATCCTGGCCTTGTTTATGGTGGCACCACTCCAAAAGACAAATTTACTGCACTTACTTCTGGGGTCTGATTTTTTTTTTTTAATGGAAACTTTTATAGAGGAATATTTAGGTGTTTGTAAAATGCATTGAAGGGCTTCATATGTAACAAGAAGAGGAAAGGAAACATGCTCTGCTGTTCAAAGGTAGATTTTGATTTTCTTGCCTGCACAAGATAATAATGACTCCTGGTTGCTTTGGGTAATGTCTACAGTTTTCTGTACTGGACATGTCGTCTTTGCTTGTGGTTTTTCAGATTGGTCTGGTTGCGTGCCGTTACGTTATCATTCTACTGTAAAGTGACAGGAAGTATGAGCAATGAAAGGGCTACTGTCCAGTGATGACACGTGATGGTCATTTATCGGACTCTAGTTGATTTTTCAGTTCCTTTTACAGGGAAAACAGAGGTTTCTCGGTCTAATTCCTATAAGGGTTGTACAGTTTGTGACAATAGAGAACTACAAAGGTCAGAGCACTAGAAATTGTTTCTCAGCAAAAGATTTGTTTGGCCAGTAAGCACATTACAATCTGATTGTGCAATCTCTTAGATTTACCAAAAGTTTTTTAGCATTAGATCTTACCTAATCAGATATATTCTAAATGTATTCTAAGAAAGCCCTTTGCACTATGTATTCAGGGACACCTAATTGAAGCAGCCAGCTCAGGCATGTTCAGTCACTGGACTGCAGGCTGCACAACAACATAGGTTGTTATAGTGGCCTGTCCTAGCCCGTGCAGCACATACCAACCAATGACGTTGAGCAGTCTAGGTCAACAGCACCCAACAACAAATGGCTTTGTGACCTGGGCCGTCAGTGTCCTAGCAACCAAAGACACTGAGGAGCACCATACCAACCAATGATGCTGTGAGATTGGGCCACCAGCATCCTAGCAACCAATGATGCTGTGCAGCCCAGGCCACCAGCATCCTAACAACCAGAGATGCTGTGGGGTTGGGCTGCCGGTATCATAACAACAAATGTTGTTGAGCAGTCTAGGCCAACAACATCCTAGCAACTAATGACTCTGTGTGACCTGGGCTACTAGCGCCCTAGCAACCAAGCATGCTGTCAAGCACCATAACAACCAATGTTGCTGTGAGACTGGCCCACCAGCATCCTAGCAACCAATGACTCTGTGCAGCCCAGACCACCTGCATCCTAGCAACCAATGGTGCTGTGCAGCAAATTTACCCAGCATCCTAACAACCATAGATGCTGTGGAGTTGGGCTACCGGTACCATAACAATCAATGACGTTGAGCAGTCTAGGTCAACAGCATCCTAGCAACTAATGACTCTGCGACTTGGGCCACCAGTGTCCTTGCAACCGAAGATGCTGTAGAGCACCATAACAACCAATGATGCTGTAAGATTTGGCCACTAGCATCCTAGCAACCAATGATTCTGTGCAGCCCCCAGACCACCAGCATTCTAGCAATCAAGGATGCTGTGTGGCCCAGGCTGTCAGCATCTTAGCAACCAAAGATGCTGTGGGGTTGGGCTTCCAGCATCCTAGCAACCAGTGACACTTGGCCCAGGCTGCCAGCTTCCTATCAAAAACAGATGTGATGTGGCACCATAACAACTAATGATACTGTGCTACCCAAGCCACCACCTATTAACCTATGATGGCTGCCTAAATGGCCAACTCAGGTGACATCCTGCCAGTAACACACCTCCTGTACTGGGGTGACCAAGCTCACTTACTGTATCATATCTGTTGAGGAACAATGTTGTCATCCTGGGCTGCTCACGTGATTTAGAGCAGTGGTCATTAACCTTGTCCTCAGTGTTCTGTAGTTGAGAAAGCTGGTAACATTTTTGAGATATCCATTTAGTGTAAAGAAATTTTTAGCGATACATGAATTCTGGCAGGTGTTCTGCACTTGCTGAAAATGTTCTTGGCCTCAAAAAAGAAAACCAATGCCGTCACAACATTTAAGACTGATAAACAGAAATATATTGTTTTTTTGTTCTTGGGTGTTCATAGCCTTTTAAGAGACACTTTCACAAAGTTGAAAAAGTTTAAGCAAATGTAGCTCGTAAAATCTTTCCTTTAGTACTGTACATGGGTTAAAATCCATATGTATCAGATGCCTGCATCTCCGTGCTGCCCGCAGTGCCTCATTCACACGACCAAATACTTGTGTGCCATTGGCAGGGCTGTGTTTTTCCTGCACTGGGATGCCGAAGTGTTGGGCACATCCCTGTGCCGGCAGTCCCATAGCTATCTATTGGGATGCGCAGCTGAACAGACACAGACGCTGTGTCTCTATATGACAGTCATGCAGGCGCATGCCCCTGAACTCACTCTGGGTGTGTTTGGGGCAGTGCATCAGCACCCACATGGATTGGCACACAGCGGCAGTGTCCATGCAGCTTCACTCTCTAATAGAAAGCTATGGGACTGTCAGCACGGTGAGACGTGCAACACCTGTGCATCTCCATGCCGCCAAAACATGGCCCTGGACAGGGCACACAAGTATTTATTCATGTAAAACCTTTATACCAAAAGAAAACAATGATATGCTGTAACTGCTTATAAAGTGGGAGCTGGAGTTTGGCTTCAGTGTGTTAGTGTATTTAAATCTGCTAGTACAGCTAACACTCCGCTCCCCCCCCCCCCCCAGACTGACAGTCCTGCTGTCCAAAGGTGCCCCCTGTGCTCCCTCATCCAGAGTGGGGACACTCTAAGGTCATGCACACAGGGCGTTTACCCAGCTCTCCTAAATGCCGCTCCTCCTGGCCGAGGTGTTTTGGCTGAATAAAATGCGTGTAAGGCGCGTCAAGTGTTTGGGTGTTAATTCATTTCATTGGTCAGAATAATAATTTATTTTGGCTATTGAAATGAATTACCTCTCAAGTGGTAAACATGCCTTGCGATAGCTTTTCCATTTAGCTTTTCTTTTCTTTTTTTTTATTATTATTATTAATTTATTACTATTTTGTTTTGTTAGGGTGAGGTAGAGTTAAGGGTAGGTTAGGGTTAGGATTATAGGGTTATTTATTTATTTTTTTGTTAGGGTGGTAATGCTACTACTACTACTAATAATAATAACAATAATAATAAATAAATATTGTATAATATTGTATAATAATAAATGTAAAATACATACACAAATATAAATCATAAATAATAAATACATTCAATAAATGAATATTAAGTAATAATAAATAAATAATTAACCCTTAACCCTAACCTCTAACCCTTAAACAAAGTAATAATAATAAATAACTAAACACCTTAACCCTAGTATAAGTATTAGTATTAATAGTCATAATAAATGTTTTTGTTTCGGGTTTGGGTATTATTATTTTATTATTATTATTATGATTATTATTATTATTGTTGTTATTATTATTATTATTATTATTATTATTATTAATAATAATAATAATGCATTATTTATTAAGGTTAGAGTTTAATTATTATTTATTTATATATTATTACATAGTATTCATTTATTTTATTTATGATAATAATAATAATAAAAATAATAATAATAAATAACTAAACACCCTAACCCTAACGCAAAATAAATAACTAAACACCCTAAACCTAGTATAAGTATTAGTATTAATATTCATAATACATTTTTTTGTTCGGGGTGGGTGTTTATTATTATTATTTTATTATTATTATTATTATTTTATTATTATTGTTTATTATTATTATTATTAATGCATTATTTATTAAGGTTAGGGTTTAATTATTATTTATTTATGTATTATTACATATTATTATTTTATTTTATTATGATTATAATAATAATAATAATAATAATAATAAAAATAATAATAAATAACTAAACACCCTAACCCTAACACAAAATAAATAAATAATAATAAGTATTAATATTATTCAAAATTATTATTTTTTGTTTGGGTTTGGGTGTTTATTTATTATTATTTTATTGTTATTTTTTTTATTATTATTAATAATAATAATAATAATAACAATATTAATAACAATAATAATAATAATCTAATATTTATTAAGGTTAGGGGTTAATTATTATTTATTTATGTATTATTACATATTTTGAATTTATTTTATTTATTTATGATTATCTTTAGTTATTTGTGACATGCATTCATTCATATATTATTGCTATTTTATTTTTAAAATGTTTTCATTTGAGCAGAAAATCGCACAAAAACGTGTGACAAAAAGCGCTTTTGTCACACGTTTTTGCGCGATTTTCTTCTCAAATGAAAACATTTAAAAAATAAAATAGCAATAATATATGAATGAATGCATGTCACAAATAACTAAAGATAATCATAAATAAATAAAATAAACTAATAATATGTAATAATACATACATAAATAATAATTAACCCCTAACCTTAATAAATAATACATTTTTATTATTATGCGCACAAAAGTGATTCCATTCAGTTCTTTGGGAATAAAAACACGCCAAAAACACTCAAATCTGTCCGATTCGAGCTGCAAAAGAAGCTTCAGAACTTTTTTGAGCTTCTGCATTTGGCTCCTTAGAGAACAATTGATTTTTTTTTCTCCTCCAACATTTTGGAACTTTAAACTTCCAGCTAGAAAAAGCTGAGGTGTGAATGGGGTCTAAACCCCTACGTGCGCAGGGACACAGGCTATCACAAAGGGGCGTGTTGGACCCCCCTAAGGGCCCATTCACCCCAGATGCAGCAGGAAGCACTTGTGACTGCACTCCAACTGCATGAACAGCTCCAAAATCCAGGTTATCCTATGGGTATAGTTAACACTATGGAAGTGCAGTGCATTGAAAAAAGTACAGCAAGCTGCATTTTTTGCGCACTGCAAATGCACAGAAATGTACGAAAATGCACCGCAATGCAATGCAGTGCACATAAAAGGCCATAGAGGAAAGAAGACGGAAGTGACCTCTAAGGAAATGCAAGCTTAGGAAAAATGCACCACAAATGCATGTCACTGTGCATGCCATAAAAAGCAATAATAAAAATAAAAAGCAATAAACGTGCAGTTTCTGGTGTAAACTGGCCCTAAAAGCAGCGTTTTTAACGCTCAGTTTGCATGAGGCTTTATACAGGTGTTGTGTTACAGGCCAGATCACCAGGTGAAAACTGAGGGCAAAAAAAAAAACTAAAAAAAAAAAGAAAACTAATGCAGCCACCACATCTAGTGATTAGTAAGCTGCAATATATTACATTTGTGATTTAATACTGCTTTAAAGCTTTTCATTTGTTGTCCTTGTATAACCCTCCTGTGTATATCAGAAATATAAATCTTTACATTCCAGATCTGTGATGGGAGAAGGCAGCTTCTGGTTAGTGATTATCCCGGCTCTGCCGTTCTCCTGGCAGGAAAAAGCAGCTTGTTTGACTCTGGGTTGTTAATGTAAATGTGCCTCTACCCCGGCATCATGCAGCATATGGGCACACGCCTCGTCTAGGGGTTGTAAAATAATAAAGTGACCGGCCAGTGTTTTACCATCTGTCCCAGAACGGGCATTTGTTGAAAATTAACCACGAGACAATACGCCGCAGCCTCCGTGTTGATAAACGACACCATTGATTTGTTTTGGTTTTTTTGCAACGTTCGCTTGTATTGGTGGGAATGATTTATTGGAATTTTAAAGTCTAATGTAATAATTAAAAATGTACAAAGAGTTAAAAGTAGTCTTCGATGACCGCTAACACCTTTCAAACGCGGCCCTCCTCCACTTACGCATTGACTTTTAATGTATTTTCCTGGGCAAAAAAAAAAAGAATAGTGTCCTAAACCTCTATTCACACCTGAGCATTTCATTGTGCGATTTCTGAAGCGCGATAACACTTAAGATGAATAATTCTATTATTGATTGACGCATGAAGCTTGAAAAAGGACATGTGCTGCACTTTTTATCTTATATTTTATTATTAATTTTATTTTATTTAAATTTTAATTCTGCACTTTTTAGGCCCATAAACATAATTGAATCTCCTGGAAAATGTGGTGTTTTGTTTGTTTGTTTATTTTGGGATCGCGGGCAAAATAACCATGACTCTGCTTGCATTCCAAACAGAGCTGCACGATTCTGGCCAAAATGAGAATCACGATTTTTGTGCTTAGAATAAAAAGATCACCATTCTCTCACGATTCTCGCGATGTAAAATTTCACATCATACAAAAAAAAAAATTGGGCTAACTTTACTGGTAGTTTTTTTTTTTTTTTTGTTTTTTTTTTTAAGAGTAAAGGTTTGTCACCATTCCACGAGCGGGTGCAATTTTGAAGCGTGACATGTTGGGTGTCACTTTACTCGGCGTAACATTGTCTTTCACATAGGGCTGGGAGATTTTCTTTAAAAAAAAAAATCTTCGATTCTCTTAAAAAAAAACTAGATTCACGATTCGAATCGAGTTTTTTTTTTTTTTTGGAAACCGCGCCAGTCCTGAGGCGCTGCGGGCATGAGTTTTTAGGCGAGGCCGCGGCTTCGACCTAGTCCGCGACGTCTGGCTGTAGCCGCGGACTAGGCTGAAGCCGCGGCCTCGCCTAAAAACTTATGCCCGCAGCGCCTCGGGACCGGCACGGTGAAAAAAAAAAAATTGAAAAAAATCGATTTGCTTAAATTTTGAATCGATTTGACCTCTCAACTCGATTCAAGATTTAAATCGATTTTTTTCCCAGCCCTACTTTCACAGTATTAAAAAAAATTGGGCTAACTTTACTGTTGTCTTATTTTTTTAATTCAAAAAAGTGTATTTTTCCCCAAAAAATTGCATTTGAAAGACCACTGTGCAAATACAGTGTGACATAAAATATTGCAACAACCACCATTTTATTCTCTAGGGTCTCTACTAAAAAAAATATATATATAATGCTTGGGGGTTCTAAGTAATTTTCTAGCAAAAAAAAAAATGATTTTAACTGCAAACCAACAAACGTCAGAAAAAGGTTTAGTGGTTAAAATTTCTTCATTTAGGCCCCTTTGACACTGGGGCGGGAGATACGTCGGCAGTACAGTGCCGCTATTATTAGCGGCACTTTATCGTCATTTTAGCGGCGGTATTCGGCCGATAGCGGGGCGGTTTTACCCCCCGCTAGCAGTCGAGAAAGGGTTCAAAACCACCGCAAAGCGCCTCAGCGATATAGCCGCGCTGCCCCATTGATTTCAATGGGCAGGAGTGGTGAAGGAGCGGTGTATACACCGCTCCTTCACCGCTCCGAAGAGGCTGCTAGCAGGACTTTTTTTCCCATCCTGCTAGTGCACCGCTCCAGTGTGAAAGCCCCGAGGGCAGTTCGGGTCAGCTGTTTCGGGTCGGTTTGCAGGTACTATTTTTAGCGCAATAGCGCCTGCAAACCTCCCCAGTGTGAAAGGGGTCTAACACACGAAGTGTATTCCTTTGACAAATTGTTACAATGTTTAGACTTAGTTCCACTGCTAAAGAATGTTGTGATTCTTGGCAGACTGCCCGTTTTTTTTTTCTTCCTTTCTTTTCACGGCTGTGGCTTCAGAAGAGCAGAGAGAATTCTTTGCATAGCAAGAATCATGAAACCCTTTTATCAAGATTGCAACGGGAAAAAAAATCGCGTTAGCGATTCTTGATGATTAATCATGCAGTTCTAATTCCAAATCACACTACAACAATAGTGGCAAAACGCACCATGCGTGTTTGGGTGCCATTCATTTTAAATGGCATCTAAACGCGGTGGTGTTTTGCCGCTGCTATTGTGGCAAACCACATGGCGTGATGATTGACGCCCAGAAAGGACCAGGAGCTTCTTTGGGCGACAAGCTTTATGCGTTGCGGTTTGCTGCGGACTTATAGCGGTAAAACTGCACAGTGTTTACGTGCAGTTTTACCACGATAAGTCCGCAGCTAACCGCAATGTAAAATTAAAAATGAATGGCACTAAAACACACGTGGTGAGTTTTGTAATTGCCTGTAGAATCTCAGCGATTCTGCCCGATGATCCTAAATCACCAGATGTGAAAGGGGGCCTTAAAAAAACATTTTTCAGGAGATTCAATTAAGTCTATGGATCCAAAAAATGCAGAATTTTGCCCTAAAGAAGCACATGTACTTTTTGTTTTCATGCTAAAACAGGCCCCATTCACATCTCCGCATCTCTGATCGCATTGCAAACCGCACAGAAAACGCTTGCTTTGCTAAGCATTTTGGAAATGCGCTGAAGACATGGAGCACACTTGCATTGGCTTTACATGTTAATGACACCCCCAAGCACGGGTAGCAAGCATGTGTGTGCTGCGTGTATTATCAACAAGTGCACTGCAAACAAAAAGTCACAATAAAAAATGCCCCGTGCTCCACTCCAAATAAAGGGCATGAGCTTCTTTGGGGCGTTTGCCTATGCACGATGCGTGTTAACACTTGAAAACGCTCAAAAAAACACAAGCGGGAACACAAATGTGAATGCAAACTCAGGGCCTTCATTTTTTTTTTCTCTGGGGGGGTTCAACCTTGGGCACCCAGAGCACTGTGCGCACTGCAGCGGATTATAGGTCTGGCAAAACTGTAGTGCCTGGTCCCTTTAGGGAGGATGGGGAATTTGGACCCCCATATCCCCCACCTTATCTATGCCCCTGTGCTAAGTGTGAATGGTCCCTCTAGGGAGGATTGAGAATTTGGACCCCCATATCCCCCACCTTATCTATGCCCCTGTGCTAAGTGTGAATGGTCCCTCTAGGGGGGATTGAGAATTTGGACCCCCATATCCCCCACCTTATCTATGCCCCTGTGCTAAGTGTGAATGGTCCCTCTAGGGAGGATTGATCATTTGGACCCCCATATCCCCCACCTTATCTATGCCCCTGTGCTAAGTGTGAATGGTCCCTCTAGGGAGGATGGGGAATTTGGACCCCCATATCCCCCACCTTATCTATGCCCCTGTGCTAAGTGTGAATGGGAGCTAGATTGTGGGATTATGGCAAGAATAAAAAATGAACCTGTTGTCGGCATCGGCCAATTAGAATTGTTGTATCATTTTTCTCAGTAAGGGTTTGTGCACACAGACCTTAAAAATGCCTCTGTTACAGGCATTTTACTTTTTTTTCAGCCTGTAAAAGCACCTCCTATGTAAGCCTAACCTGGTTGTTAGCTACTGGCAGCAGTTGCAGTTTTATGTTAATTTATCTTCTGTAAATGTAAAGCAAACTCAAAACCCAATAACTAAGATCGATCTATCTATCTATCTATCTATCTATCTATCTATCTATCTATCTATCTATCTATCTATCTATATGGCGTTGACGCATTTGTGACAGCCAAGGTTTTTTTTGCCACCTGTCATAAACTAGCTATGTTACCATCCATCAAGATTTAGAGGAAATCAACACCAGATGATTCTCAGGCCATTCCCAAATGCTGTCCAGCACCTGTAGAGCAGTTGAGAAAAGCTTGGGAAGGGTTTTCATTGACTTGTATTACATGGCTCCAGTAATGTCCATCTGCTATATAATGCTTGTAGTGTCCAAATAAAATCACAGCAAGGCCTTGTTTTCCCTTGTGTTGCCCTTTGAAGAGTGATCTGTGGTTGGATTACTCTTCAGAAGGTATTTACCAGGCAGCAAGAGGGTGTTATATCTCCTCCTCCACCTCCTGTTTTAACCCCTTACGTAAGTGACGTACGTTTTGTCCATTTAGTGTTTGGGGTGATTTATTTCAATTCAAGAGCTATTTATTGCTCAAATATAAGACATCTGCAGTGAAGCCTGAAACGGCCAAGCACCCTGGGGTGCCATCTGGGTTCCTCATGGTGCCGCAGCATCTCAGTTGAGAAAGACTGGATTAGAAAGTGGAGGCACAGAAGCACTGAACTGGGAGCTGGATTAGGACAACTATAATGTACAATGCCTTGACATTTGTGTGCCAGTCAGTCCAGGGGCAGCACAAGGGTGTAGGGCAGCAGTTCTCAACCTGTTGGTGTGCAACCCCATCAGGGGGGTCGAATGCCAATTTGCCAGGGGTTGCCGAATCCCGATCCGATCCGTCCGATCCGCAGAACCGGCTCCCAAAAGTGACGTCATTGGCCGGCGAGACGTCACTTCTGGGAGAGGAGAGACTATGCCGGAGTAACTAGTAAGGTAAGTAAGCTTTTATGATTTGCATATAAACAGCTTGTTCTTCAGACTCACACTGTCTGGGAACTTGATGCGGTCAGCTAATTTATTTACCAAGCTCTGTGGCTGAGCACATGGATTTTTCAGAGGAAATTTAACTTATGTAATTCTGTCTGTAAATATGTAAGGCAAGAGACGTGGGTGAGATCTTGGGATGGGGGAGACTAAAAGGGGTTGTAAACCCTCAAGGTTTTTCACCTTAATGCATTCTTGCATTAAGGTGAAAAACCTTTTGAAGTGCAGCACCCCCCCCCCCCCCCCCAGAGCCCCCCTTTTACCTACCTGAACCCAAACGTTCCATCTACAGGGATGAGCAGAGCAGCTCCAGCCGCTGTCTCGGGTCCTCATTGGCTGGATTGATAGCAGCAGGAACATTGGCTTCCACTGCTGTCAATCAAAGCCAGTGACACGGGGAGTGGGGGCGAGTCCTGATGTCCGTGTCAATGGACTTGGCCCAGCCAATGGGCGCTCGGGAGTGCACCCACACGAGTGTCCCCAGGGAATGCAGGTCTTTGTGGGGGCACTCGAGGAGAGGAGGAGCCAGGAGCCCCGCTGGGGGACCCCAGAAGAGCAGGATCAGGGCCCCTCTGTGCAAAAAAAAAAAACTTGCACAGAGGAGGCGAGTATGACATGTTTGTTATTTTAAAAAGAAAAAAAAAAACCACCAGTGTGAACCCAGCCTCCAAGTGAAAGTCAGCCAAAGACGGCATTTGGGTCAGTTATGTGAGTTTGTGTGTGTGTGTATATCTGCACATGACAATTACTTCTGGCCCCTACACTCTGTACAATACAATTACTCCTGGCCCCTACACTCTGTACATTACAATTACTCCTGGCCCCTACACTCTGTACATTACATTTACTTCTGGCCCCTACACTCTGTACATTACAATTACTCCTGGCCCCTACACTCTTTACATTACAATTATTCCTGGCCCCTACACTCTGTACATTACAATTATTCCTGGCCCCTACACTCTTTACATTACAATTATTCCTGGCCCCTACACTCTGTACATTACAATTACTTCTGGCCCCTACACTCTGTACATTACAATTATTCCTGGCCCCTACACTCTTTACATTACAATTATTCCTGGCCCCTACACTCTGTACATTACAATTATTCCTGGCCCCTACACTCTGTACATTACAATTATTCCTGCCCCCTACACTCTGTACATTACAATTATTCCTGGCCCCTACACTCTTTACATTACAATTATTCCTGGCCCCTACACTCTTTACATTACAATTATTCCTGGCCCCTACACTCTGTACATTACAATTACTCCTGGCCCCTACACTCTGTACATTACAATTACTCCTGGCCCCTACACTCTGTACATTACAATTACTTCTGGCCCCTACACTCTGTACATTACAATTATTCCTGGCCCCTACACTCTGTACATTACAATTATTCCTGGCCCCTACACTCTTTACAGTACAATTATTCCTGGCCCCTACACTCTTTACATTACAATTACTCCTGGCCCCTACACTCTGTACATTACAATTATTCCTGGCCCCTACACTCTGTACATTACAATTACTCCTGGCCCTTACACTCTGTACATTACAATTACTCCTGGCCCTTACACTCTGTACATTACAATTTCTTGACCCCTATGCTTTTATGATCAAGACTGGTTTTCTAATCCACTGGGACTGCTTTTTTTTCTTGGACAAATCCAAATGTCACACATTCTTGAGCCTAATAAACAATATAACAAAAATCTAAAAAATACAATTATACCGTACAACTAGAGAACATACATATTTATTAACAAATGATACATACAGTATACCTTAGAAAAATAATACATATAACTACGTAGTAAGTCTGTTCAGCTCAAATCCTTTAAAAAGACAAATAACAGCAACAAGTTTCAGAAATCATCTGTGTAGTAACAGTGGATGTATGTTCCTTGTGGGGATGCTTTGCAGAGCCCCACCGGGGTTTTTTTTTTTTATATACAGTATCTCACAAAAGTGAGTACACCCCTCCCATGTTTGTAAATATTTTATTCTATCTTTTCATGTGACAACACTGAAGAAATGACACTTTGCTACAATGTAAAGTAGTGAGCGTACAGCTTGTATAACAGTGTAAATTTGCTGTCCCCTCAAAATAACTCAACACACAGCCATTAATGTCTAAACCGCTGGCAACAAAAGTGAGTACACCCCTAAGTGAAAATGTCCAAATTGTGCCCAATTAGCCATTTTCCCTCCCAGGTGTCATGTGACTCCTTAGTGTTACAAGGTCTCAGGTGTGAATGGGGAGCAGGTGTGTTAAATTTGGTGTTATCGCTCTCACTCTCTCATACTGGTCACTGGAAGTTCAACATGGTACCTCATGGCAAAGAACTCTCTGAGGATCTGACAAAAAAGAATTATTGCTCTACATAAAGATGGCCTAGGCTATAAGAAGATTGCCAAGACCCTGAAACTGAGCTGCAGCATGGTGGCCAAGACCATACAGTGGTTTAACAATACAGGTTCCACTCAGAACAGGCCTCGCCATGGTCGACCAAAGACCACACGTGCTCAGCGTCATATCCAGGAGTTGTCTTTGGGAAATAGACGTATGAGTACTGCCAGCATTGCTGCAGAGGTTGAAGGGGTGGGTGGTCAGCCTGTCAGTGCTCAGACCATACGCCACACACTGCATCAAATTGGTCTGCATGGCTGTCGTCCCAGAAGAATGCCTCTTCTGAAGATGATGCACATGAAAGCCCGCAAACAGTTTGATGAAGACAAGCAGACTAAGGACATGGATTACTGGAACCATGTCCTGTGGTCTGATGAGACCAAGATAAATGTATTTGGTTAAGATGGTGTCAAGCGTGTGTGGCAGCAACCAGGTGAGGAGTACAAAGACAAGTGTGTCTTGCCTACAGTCAAGCATGGTGGAGGGATTGTCATGGTCTGGGGCTGCATGAGTGCTGCCGGCACTGGGGAGCTACAGTTCATTGAGGAACCATGAATGCCAACATGTACTGTGACATACTGAAGCAGAGCATGATCCCCTCCCTTCAGAGACTGGGCCGCAGGGCAGTATTCCAATATGATAATAACCCCAAACACACCTCCAAGACGACCATTGCCTGGCAAAAGAAGCTGAGATTAAAGGTGATGGACTGGCCAAAAATGTCTCCAGACCTAAACCCTATTGAGCATCTGTGAGACATCCTCAAATGGAAGGTGGAGGAGTGAAAGGTCTCTAACATCCACCAGCCCTGTGATGTGGCCATGGAGGAGTGGAAGAGGACTCCAGTGGCAACTTGTGAAGCCCCAGTGAACTCCATGCCCAAGAGGGTTTAAGTGGTTGTAAACCCAGATGAAAAAAAAAAAAAAAAAACCTGCAAGACCAAGGCATAATGAGCTAGCGTGCATCGCATACTAATTTATTATGAAATACCTTAGAACGATGGTGTTGCAGCGGTCCCGGCACACCGCTGTGACCAGCCGGAGTTATTTCAGGGTTCGCGGGCTTTGGTGCTGTGATTGTCTAAAACCGCGCGGACGTCACACCCACAAATGCACGCGTGAGCCGTCGGTAACGGCACAGCAGCTGAAGAAACGGCATGAGCGAGCCGTTTCTTCAGTGCGCATGTGCCAATGACGTCAGCACATGCGGATACAGTGAATATCTCCTAAACTGTGCAAGTTTAGGAGAAATTCACGGTACCTACAGGTAAGCCTTATTATAGGCTTACCTGTAGGTAAAAGTGGTGGCATGATCCCCTCCCTTCGGAGACCGGGCCGCAGTGCAGTATTCCAACATAACGACCCCAAACATGCATCCAAGACAACCACTGACTTGCTAAAGAAGCTGAGGGTAAAGGTGATGGACTGGCTAAGCATGTCTCCAGACCTAAACCCTATTGAGCATCTGTGGGGCATCCTCAAATGGAACGTGGAGGAGCGCAAGATCTCTAATATTCACCATCCCTGTGATGTCATCATGGAGGAGTGGAAGAGGACTCCAGTGGCAACCTGTGAAGCTCTGGTGAACTCCATGTCCAAGAGGGTTAAGGCAGTGCTGGAAAATAATGGTGGTCACACAAAATATTGACACTTTGGGCCCAATTTGGAAATTTTCACTTAGGGGTGTACTCACTTTTGTTGCCAGCGGTTTAGACATTAATGGCTGTGTGTTGAATTATTTTGAGGGGACAGCAAATTTACACTGTTATACAAGCTATACACTCACTACTTTACATTGTAGCAAAGTGTTATTTCTTCAGTGTTATCACATGAAAAGATAGAAGAAAATATTTACAAAAATGTGAGGAGTGTACTCACTTTTGTGAGATACTGTATATATTTAGAGAGCTGGTGGTAAGTAGGCTTGGAATTTTTTCCTGGGCATTCCCCAGGCTTTGTTTATATATATTTAGAGGAGCCTAGAAAGAAAAAGAAAAAAAGAAGAGAAAAAGAAAAAAATGAGCCGAAACAAAACAAAAACAAAAAACATAATAGAGTGTCCTATGCCCCCATGTTGTTGTTTTCTGGGCACTTTCACCCCCTTCCTGCCCAGGTCAATTTTCAGCTTTCAGTGCTCTCACGCAATCATACAACACTGTACCCATATGACATTTTTGTATTTATTTTTTTATACCGCTAGAGCTTTCTTTTGGTGGTATTTAATCACCACTGGGTTTTTTATTGTTTGCTAAACAAGCGAAAAAAAAAAAAACCTGAAACTTTTTTTTTTTAAACTGTTTTTTTTTTAGTTTTTGTTATACAATTTTGCAAATGAGTAGTTTTTCTTCTTCACTGATGTGTGCTGATGAGGCTGCAGTGATGTTCTCTGATGAGGCTGCACTGATGTGCGCTGAGGCTGCACTGATGTGCACTGTAGAGGCTGCATTGATAGGTGCCACTGATGAGGCTGCACAGATAGGCACTGATAGGCGGCACTGATGAGCTGCACTGATGGGCACTGATGGGGCTTCACTGATGATCAGTGCACTGGTGATCACTGCCCTGATTATCAGTGTAAGCCGTGTACTGACAGCCTTGCCAGTTATCGGCTCTCCTTTCCTCACACTGATACAGCACGTGAGGAACTGCTGATAACCGGCAAATCTGTATGCATGTGATCAGCTGTGATTGGACACAGCTGATCACATGGTAAAGGCCTGCTGTGATTGGACACAGTTGATCACATGGTAAAGGCCTGCTGTGATTGGACACAGCTGATCACATGGTAAAGGCCTGCTGTGATTGGACACAGCTGATCACATGGTAAAGGCCTGCTGTGACTGGTCCTTTACCACAATCTATTATCAGCTGTGTCTAAAGTCACAAAGCACGCCTGATGCGGTGGGATTCTGAGAGGACGACTGTGCTGTAGCCATCTTTTGGCTATAGTACGGTTAATCCATTGGAACCACGTTTTACAGAAATGTGCTTCCTGTCTATTCAATGATGCAGTAAGTTCCCCTATATCTATGGATTGTATCATTTACTGCTCTAATCCAGTGACCTTCTGTAGGGGAAGAGGAAGATTTCCAATGTGCCGGTATACAAGCTCTAGCCGCATGGAGAAGATGTCTCTCCATGAATTGGTAATATTTGCTTATAGAAGCTTATATATGCTTATATAGCTTTTTAAGACTAGGGTGCCTTGAGATTTTGTCATGTATGTCATATACCTGTGTGCTGCGGTAAAAGGCAGCATGTCTACATTATATCGCAGCTCACTACACATCACCTCCGGGCTGCATTGTAGTGGGAACGGAGCACAAAGAAAACAATTGTGCCAAGCTGGTGACTGGCATTCTTCTAGTGCAGAAAAACACAGCTCTGTGTGTGAATGAGCCCTCAATTCACAGACGCCTGAAATACTTTTTTTAAAAAGATATTTCTATTGGAATTTTTTCTGAAAATTAGAGAGAAAATTGATTAAAGAAGTCAGCAGTAAGGCTGCATTCACACACGATTGAGGATGGAATGGCTGTGATTCCGCCCCGCAATTTTAAAAGGCTGCCCCTTTGCGATGCCATTACTTCTAATAGCAGCCCAATCATGCTACGATTTTGCCGCCATGGTCGTGCAGTAAATCGCGGCAATTAGGGGCAAAGTAAATCTTTAATCGTGGCAATTTGCAACACGCGACGCTGTCGCCCAAAAGAAACTCATGTTACTTTTTGAGCGACAAACCTGTTGGTTGCAGCACAATTTATCGTGTGACAATCGCGCCGCAATTGGGGTGCCATTAGAAGTAACAGTATCGCAAACGCGTCCCGCGTTTGGCAGCCATTTAAAGTCGCGGGGTGTAATCGCCAGCAATTCAGCCCATGATCATGTGTGAATGCAGCCTAAGGCTAGGCTCATACTTCACCTTTTTCGTTTGAGCCAATAGAAAAACGTCTTAATAGGAAAAAGAGAAGCAAGAAATTATTATTACATATTATGCAATGTACCAAAACAACACACCTGTCATACAGTACTTGATGTCCCGCTCCTTTTGTTTCATTGTTCATATATGAAAACATGAAATGGCTAAAGACGACATAATGTTAGGTTTGCACTGTTGTGGGTCCTGTGTGCCACATTTGCTGTACCTGCAGGGAAAAGGTCCCCGACTCTTTTCCCAAAACACACTCCCAGGCAGGGGCGTTGCTAGGGGGTGGCTTTTGGGGCCATAGCCCCTATTCTGGGGTCAATAGCCCGAGTCTCTGCAGGGGTCCCCAAAGGGGAGGGGAGGTTCTCTGGGGACCCTTATGTAAGTGGGGGGCTCTCTGGGGACCCTGATGCAAGGGAGAGGCTCTCTGGGGACCCTGATTTTAAGGCAGAGGCTCTCTAAGGACCCAGATTTAAGGGGGAGGCTCTCTGGGGACCCTAATGTAAGGGGGGGCCCTCTGGGTACCCTGATGAAAGGGGGGGCTCTCTGAGGACTCTGATGTAAGGAGGAGGCTCTCTGGGGACCCTGATGTAAGGGGGGGCTCTCTGGGGACCCTGATGTAAGGGGGGACTCTCTGGGGACCCTGATGTATAGGGGCTCTCTGGGGACCCTGATGTAAGTGGGGGGCTCTCTGGGGATATATATAC